>PVJS01057516.1:0-12024 GCA_004027185.1 Glis glis | reverse complement strand
TATATATATATATATAAATAAAGCTACAGAGGAGTGAGATCCACCGTAGAAGTTCAGTTACAGTTGATGAGCAACTGGGGCCCAGGCTGCAGCAATTCTGGTCTATGGTGTGGGTGGTCTCTGGAGTAGTTAGACCCAAGTGGCATGGCCCATCTGGCAGGCTGGGCGAACTGAGTGCTGGGAAACAGAGAGAATGGCAAAGAGAGGAGCAGGGAGACAGAGGCCAGCAATGGAGAAGACCCTATGCATGAATTGGCCAACGAGTTGTTCCAGTGGTGGAAATTTAAGGCATTGTAAGTGATTTGTGCACATGGGCCAGAAGGGTCTTTAAATCCTAGAAGGGATTTAAATCCAGAAGGGTCTTTAAACTAGAAAGATTGCCTTGAGTTGGGTGTGGTGGCGCACACCTGTACTTGGGAGGCTAAGACAGGAGGATCACAGGTTTGAGGGCAGCAGCACACAGGTAACTTAGCAATACCCTGTTTCAAAATAAAAAATTAAATAAGGCTGGGAGTGTAGCTTGGAGGTAGAACACCCCTGGGTTCAATCCCAGTACCCCCCCTAAAAAATCATATGTGATTACTATCCTTAAAGCCACCATGCATGGTTGGATCTCTGTCACGTCTCTAACACCAACTCTCGTTCTGGTCTCAGTGTGCAGACTGATCACCAGACTCGAAGAGAGTGGACACCCATCTCGGTGTGGAATGCGGGGGCGAGGAAGAACACTTGGTGGTGGTTTCCAAGGAACTGCTCCTTCTCTTAGTTGTTCAGGCGAGGGCCCGGCCCAGCCGTTTTGTTTTCCTCAAGGGCCTGGACTTCTGGTCCAGGAGCACCTTATTGAACAGTGGACTAATGGAGTGACGTAGGCTCAGTTTACATTATGTATATGCACAGAATTACTACAGTACATCTGAGGAAGTCTCGCCCTGAGCGTCCCGAAGGCGCTCCACTCCTTTCCAGGGAAGCTTATGGGAATCCGTAGTGAGCTCTGGTGGCCCTGCCCACGCTCCTTATTGAATGCAATTCATTCTGAGTGACCTTTACTTTGCAGTAATAGTTCTTTATTTGTGAAGTGCAGATTGTGAACAGCCTGATCAGCCCTCTGGCTTTTGGTTCCCAGCATTCCATCTGCTTTATAATGTCCTTGTAAAAACCAGCTGTGCCAGGAAGGAAAAGAGTATTGATTGAATCTTTTCACACTGGAAGAAAAATTTGTGTGCCATTAGGATTGCTCCAAACTTGAACGGACTTGGAGGAAAGTTCGCACCATGTGCGTACGTGTGCACGTGTGCACGTGTGTGCATGTATGTGGTGCATTTGACTAATTTAAGGTGTTTTTTCTATTTATTCTTAGTACTTGAAAGTTAATATACTCCAGTTAATGATGGAATTAGAAACAAACATTTCTCAAAATGAAAGGAAGAATAATTTTAATGAAATTAAGCATTAGATAGTAGGCTAAGGAACCACTATAAATATGGAGAAGAAAATGTGGATATAGGAGTGAGTCTGGGGTAGAGTGTTGGTAAGGATTTTTAACTCCAGACTGTGGCTCATTAGTTATTTGTTTTGTGATCCTGCTTCTTCAGTAATCTTTGTACTATCTCACAGACCCTACTTTTTTTTTTTAAGGTGATGTTGATACTTGTTTCTCTGCTGGTCTTGTCAAGTCTTGCAAACTTGTACTCCTATTGTGCTAATTTCTCGGCCAGGAGCCCAAGATTATGATGATGTTTTCATAATAATGTTTATACTTGCTTTTACTCAGAAGCTACTTGGAACAGCCTTGCCTTCCTAGGTTGTCATGAACTTGACCTCGCAGACATGAACTGTGTTGAATTTGAATTAGAAAAAGGATAATCAGGTGACCATCAAGATACTGGTTGGTTACTTGAAATAATCCTAGAAATTTTTGTTTCTATTTACCAAAGAGCAATGCCGACGCTATCTGGAAATAATGAGCACATTTAACCTGGAGCTCGGGTTCCTAACTTGTCTTGTATTCTTTCAGTATTTCCTCATTGCATGCAGGACAGTGATTTGCAAGTGCTTTGCCGGTAACTTCATGTTTTGTACGGAGGATTTTCCTTTCCCTTTAATTTCTGGAGCTCAGCTCTTTGGTTTCAAGGAGGGAAGCTCAGGCAGGCCGTGACAGTTCAGCTCTCTCTCTGCAGGTGTCCATGCCTGGAGCTATGAATTAGCTCAGAATTATTAGGAGGAATACATGGAAGCAAGAGGAGGTAAGAAGCTGGGCGTGGTAGTGCACAAATGTAATTCCAGTACTTGGGAGGCTGAGACAGGAGGAATGCAGGTTCAAGGCCAGCCTCAGCAACTTAGTGAGGACCTCTGCAACTTAGCAAGACCATGTTTCAAAACAAAACATAAAACAGGGATAGGAGTGTAGCTCGGAGGTAGAACACCCCTAGGTTCAGTCCCCAGGAACACCAGAATAAAAGAAAGGAGATGAGAGAAGGCGTGTGTGGTCTCTGAATGGACATTTTAGAATGAGTGGGAAGGCATCTTGGTCCTAGCCCTTCAACTTCCAAACGACAGTCCAGAGGGAAGACAGGCCCTTGCCAGGGTTTCAGACAGTTCACAGCAGCCCCGGCTCCAGTTCCGCCATCAGCATCTTTATTGACCACAGCGTGGATAGATTCTCTTTAACTTCTCAGGCAAGATTAATGGCAGGCGGCTGTCTGGCTGTAATATTAGAGAACATTATGTGCCTGATACAGAGTATGGGAAACATAATAGATTATGAGCTGGAATTTTTGCTTTGCACGTGAATGTCCATGGACACATAGGTGTGCACGCTCCAGAGGGGCAATGAGGGGAAGAAAAAGGAACAAATCTGTTCATTTTGCCAGTTTCCTCCTAAATTCAGTTTCAGTACTTTGTACTCTTTTTGCCCTGAGCCATTTTCTTGTACAGGTTTATGTTCTTTGGATTAGAGTCTATAGGGCTCGCCTTGGGGTTCTTGCTCCCCAAGTCTAGGAGTCATAGAATCATTTGAGCCTTCCTATAATGAAGTGCGCACCCGCTCATTCACGCACTCACTCTAGTCGCTGCATCACAAGTTTGTGATTGCGACTCTCGGGAGCTGAGTAAGTGACGGCCCAGCCCCCTCCCCAGCACACTCTTTTGGATTATGCGTTTGGTTCCTTGCTTGGAAAAAAACTGACTCTAGAAATGTAAGCGGGTAAATAAGTTACATATATAACTTGTTATGCAATATTTACATGCTTTCGCGGCCAGCCTCAGCAACTTCGTGAGACCCTGTTTCAGAATAAAAAATAAAAAGGGCTGGGGTGTATGTAGCTCAGAGGTAGAACGCCCCTGAGTTCAATCACCAGTACCCCCGAAAAAAATCACCTCTAAATTCTAGTGATTCTTTTATTAACAAAATGAATTTATTCTAGCAATAATGTTATTCCTCCTCTTCCTCCTCCTCCTTCTCCTCTTTCTTCTTGTTTTTTTTTTTTTTTTTTTTTTTTGTTACTGGGACATTCTACCTCCGAGCCATACCCCCAGCCCTATTTTATTTTTATTTTGAAACAGGGTCTCACTAAGTTACTGAGACTGGCCTCACCTGTGACCCTCTGGTCCCAGCCTCCCAAATACTGGGATTACAAGTATGTGCCACCACGCCCAGCTCTGAATGTTATTTCTTAAATTGGAATTTCGAAGAGGTGGTATAAGAATGAGTCCTAGGATGTGTATTTCTTCCCCTTTGTTCCTTTCCTGGGGTGCTACCTTTTGTCTCTTGCTTTAGAAGACATGGGTCTCAGCCGGGCGTGGTGGCGCACACTTGTAATCCCAGTACGTGGGAGGCTGAGACCGGAGGATCCGGGTTCGCGGCCAGCCTCAGCTACTTAATGAGGCCTCAGCAACTTAGTGAGACCCGGTTTCAAAATAAAGAATAAAAAAATAGGACTGGGGTATAGCTTGGAGGTAGAATGCCTCTGGGTTCAATCCCAGTACCGCAAAAAAAGAAAGAAGAAGAAGAAGACATGGGTCTCTAGCCTTCCTTCACACGCACTACGTCTGTGCTATGGTCTGGTAGGACTAGACTGTTTTCGAGTGTGCCGCTTCATAGTTCATGTGTTGGGAGCTTGGTCTCAGTGTGGCAGTACTGAGAGGTGGTCGGGCCTTTAAGAGGTGGGGCCTAGTGGGAGGTCAAAAGATATCCTTTCTTGCAGTATGATCTCCTCCTCCCACATGGGCTTCCACCAGGAAACCATCTGCCCTGAGGTGACGCAGGAAGGAGGCCCTCACTAGATCCAACATCAAGCTGTTTGGACTTTAATCTCCAATACTGTGAGCTAAATCAGCCTCTTTCTTTTATAAAGTTTCCACACTCTTGGTATTTTGTTATAGCAACAGCAAACAGACTATTATAGTCTGCTAGTGTCTTTCAGAATTGCTTTTTTCCCCTGGCATCCTTAGGTGAGGTCTAGATCCCAGGCCTGCTCAAGAGGTTCTAATAAAACAACATTACTCCTTTCTCCTTGACCCACCAACCAGATTGAACAGAATACCGTTTCCAACCACCTCAGCGAGCCCCCCTGCCTCCCCCTCAAGTCTATCCCTCATGTCATCTATGTTTTTGAGACATATGCTTCTCTTTCTAAATGAACACTTCTATCATTTTATAAGGGAAAACCCTCTTTGGAAATAGCAAATAATTACACTCATGTTTTTGCTTTAAATTAGTTCATACTACATGGAGTCTTGTTTCATTTATATGTGATGCTATTAATGAAACAGCATATTCTCCAGCTAAATGATTTTATGAACATTTCCTGGTGTATGCTTAGAGCTACTCACCTCAAGGATGCTCTATAACAGTTACCATTTCTTGGTTTCACTTCATCTGTTACCTATCATTGTGTTGTATAGTGAAAGGGAAACATCATTTTTTATTTTTTAGATGGGCAATATTAAGGCAAGCTTGTATCCTCTGGGCATGATCTAGAGGCAGGAAGGGAGCTAGTGTAGGAGGGAAGACACTGAGGCCTAAGGATTGGAACTGTTGCACAGTGAACCTTTGGCCTCAGGAGCATCGACAGCTGTTCCATATCAAGAGTAGGAACATAGCCTGGCCCTGTGGCATACTCCTGTAATCCTAGTACTTGGGAGGCAAAGACAGGAGGATTGCAAGTTCAAGGCTAATGCAAGTGAGACCCTCAGCAACTTAGTTTCAAAATAAAAAGGGCTGGGATTGTAGCTCAGAGTTAGAATACCCCTGGATTCCATCCCCAGTATCCCCACCCACACACAAACACATAATAGTAATAAGTGAAATTAAATTTAAAAATTTTTAAAGGGTTGGGCTTGTAGGGCAGAGTAGAATGCCCTAAGTTTCAATTCCCAGTCCCCCATTCCCCAGAAAAGAGTTGGAACAACACAATACACGGGCACATCAGTTGGGTGGATTTGCCGGTGGGAAGATATAGTTTTTGCCTATCAGTGGCACACAAAGGAGAGCAGTGAGAAGAAAGAGAATGCTGGAATTTAAGGGAAGAGGAAAAACTGTTCAGTTATCCTGCTGGAAACCGAAACGTGATGTAATTGGGAAAGCTCAGAAGAAGCATGCAGCAGTCGGTGCTACTCTGAGCATCATGGTCATGAACTTAGGACAGGATCGTTGAGCGCAGTCCTGTGGGGTTTTTTCTTATCAGGAATTTTATCTGCTGGGTTGCAAATGTCTAGTTGGGTTGAACCTGCAGGAATTGCCAGGCTAGTATAATGACAGAAGAGAGAGGCAAGACATAAAGGTATTTATGAAGAATTGATCATAAAGTCTTACCACAGAGTCTGAGCTGGGTGTGGACAGTGAGTATGTGAAGCAGAGGTGGGCCTGGCTTCTCAAAGAGTAAGATCCCCGTGGGTCAAGAAGCTGTGGCAAAGGGGGCTGGGTGAGTGTTTTGACTGTCTTAATCTTCATGCCTTCAGTTTGTACAATGTCTAAATTATGCCCTAAATAAACAACTGTCGTCAGGGCGCATGGTAGGGAGGATAGTCTATGGGTGCAATAATCAGATTCCCCCATCGGGGTTTTTATAATAAACCATGTTAGTACTTAGAAGATAATGGAAAGTTATTTCAAAATCAACCTTTATTCAATTTGGGGTTAACTTATCAATTAAACAAAAAGCTCAGCTGTTCTTTAATGATTTTTTAAAAAATCTGTGCTCTTTCAAAGTTTCTGTACTGATTTTAAAATTTACAAATGAATCACAAATAAGGGTGGAGATTAGTTCTCTGAAAATAAAATTTAAAATTGGAAATCACATTCATTATGGAAAAATTCATGAAAATATTTTTTTAAAATCCTATCCTACAGATAGACAGAAATGCCTTTCCTTTTGTGGGCATATTTTAAAATAGTTAATCTTACTTAATGCCTTTTTTGGATGGTTGCAAAATATTTGTGTTAATTCTTAGAATACGTGAAATTATTATTTTATTATTATGCTGTTCTTTGCACGTTTGTGATATCCTGAATAACTCTGAGATGAGCCCTAGTGAGACACTATGGTAGTCGTAGGTGTGGTGGCTGATGGGACGTGCCCTCCCGGCAGAGCCTGGCTTGAAGCAGTGTTTCCAGTCCAGCTCACACCAGGACTGTCTGGGAGAAAGTGCCATTAGGAGGGCTTTGGACAACTGGGAAAGTAAAAGAATCTTACTTCATGTCCAATTTTCACTTCTTCATCTTTTTAATCAAGCTCTTTGATCACTAGGGTAACTTATCAGTAGTATTAGGTATTCCAAGTTGTGAAGTTCTTACAAGCATTTTACTATTGTCAACTCCCCAGGTTCATTTCACCCAGGACCTTGAAATGAACATCTTATAGAAATTATGTTAAATCACAAATATTTCATCTGCTTCGTCCATCCCCTCACCCCCTTGAAAGGAAAGAAGATTGCTGTTTTTTAATGTTCAGTGGCAGAATACTAAGTTCTAGCTTTGAGAATAACTGACAGAAGTGGTTTCATGAAATAGGTGTCATAGTTATATAATTCATTTTTTCCGGTAGGCTCTAACATTTCTGGAATCGGAAGGTGTGAAAGGCACGGTTACCAAAGCAAACAGATGTGAATGGTGCCGGGTTATGAAATGTCATGCGTCTTGATTTGTCAGTCATGTGTTATCTCAAGCAAAAATGGATTTTCCTGATTCTATTTGCATTTTCTCAACAGTACTATCCACTAAAAGTTTGTTTTTTCTTTGGTAGTGGGGATTGAGCCCAGGAGCATTCTATCTCTGAGCTACACCCTTAGCCTTTTTTTTTTTTTTTTTTTTTGAAACAGGCTCTCACTAGGTTGCTGAGAGCCTCACTAAGTTGCTGAGGCTGTCCTCGAACCTGCGATCCTCCTGTCTCAGTCTCCCAAGTATTGGGATTACAGGCATGCACCACCACACCCAGCAGATTTCTTATTTTTACAATGAAGAATAGAATCCTTAATTTCTTTGGACACTTTCACAATTCTGTGAATACTAGCCCTTAAAACTCATATGCATAGGAAAAGTCTAGTTGGAAATAGAATGGTACTCTGATAATAATTAGGGAAGAGAATGATATAAATGATACAAACCATCGGTTTTTTAAATGATGCTCAATGATTGAAGCAGAGAAGGATGGTAAGTTGTTATACACATAAGAAGTGTTTTATGCAGACTATCATTGGTTTTGCTTTTGTTGAATTATTGCTTGTTGGTATTTTTAATGTACTTTTATTGGTGCATTGTAATTATACATCATAATGAGGTATCGAGTGATAGGAACATACATGCACATAACACTTGGTGTGCTTGAAAGACAGCATATAATATTTGGTTTTGATTTGTTTTCTGAAAGATAAGGTGTAAAATGCAAACTCATCAGGTTTGTATGAGGATGGATGCAAGCTAGTTGTAGTCTTCTAAATTGGTATTGCTTATTCTTTGGCAAGAACTAGCTTGAGTATTGTCAGCAGTTTAGAAAGTCATCTTAAAAGTGCTGTCTTCGGCTGGGCGTGGTGGCGCACGCTTGTAATCCCAGTACTTTGGGAGGCAGAGACTGGAGGATCCGGGTTCGCGGCCAGCCTCAGCTCGCTCTCTCTCTCTCTTTTTCTCTCTCTCTTTCTCCCTCTCTCTCTCTCTCTCTCTCTCTCCCTCTCTCTCTCTCTCTCTCTCTCTACCTAGTGAGGCCCTCCGCAACTTCGTGAGACCCGGTTTCAAAATAAAGTATAAAAAAATAGGGCCGGGGGTGTAGCTCAGAGGTAGAACGCCCCTGGGTTCAATCCCCGGTACAGAAAAAAAAAAGTGCTGTCTTCACAAAGCAAGGTAGCACACCAAATACAGATGCTTCAGAAGTTTCAGTCCAATAGGCTAACACCACTGTGGTGCCCAGACCAGTTGTGGCATAGTACGTAAGTGAGATGCTTGAGAATCCCTCTCAGAACATGGTTGCCTATTGGATTCTTAATTTGATTTACTTATTAAATAGATTGATTTGATTGATTGTGGTACTGGTGATCAAACCCAAGGCTTCATATATGCTAGGCAAGGGCTCTACACCTGGCTACACTTTCAGTCCGTTATTGGATATTAATGTGCTTTTGCTATTCTGTTAATTGACTTAAATTCCCCTTTCAGCATAAATTTAAGGGAATTGTTCATTGAGTCCTACATGCTTTATTTCCATTTATTTATTTATTTTTTGGTACTGGGGATTGAACCCAGGGGCATTCTACCTCTGAGCTACACCCCCAGCCCTTTTTATTTTGAAACCAGATTTCTCTAAGTTGCTGAGCCTGGCCTCAAACCTGTGGTCCTCCTGTCTCAGCTTTCCAAGTACTGGGATTACAGGCGTGCACCACCATGCCTGGCCCTACATGCTTTTTGTGTATTGATGCCTTTCAAATACCCTTTGAGACGGTTTCAGATATACTTTGAGTAGTGTCCGCTGGATATAGAATGTTCCCTGATGATCTCATGTATTAACTGATAGAATTGAGTCATGAGGGATGTATTTGAATCATGAGGGTTGTAATCTCATCAGCAGCTAAATCCATTGTGATGGATTTACGGCGCTCTGGGTGGTAACCCGGGCCAGTGGGGTGTGGCTGGAGAGGGTGTGTCCCTGGGATGTGTCCTTAGGGATTGTGCTTGTGTCTTTGAATCCCTCTGCTGGCTCTCTCCCTGCTTCCAGCCTCCATGATGGGAGGCCATCTCTCTCCACTTCCCGCCGCCATGCCCTGAGCTTCATACCCTGGTCTCACATGTAGTGAACCCAGAATCCCCCAAAACTGTGAGCAAATAAATCCCTCTCTGTGTGTGATCAGTCATTTTGGATTATAACAGTGAGAATGTTGCCTGAGACAACAGTCATTTGTAATTCCTGTTTACTTATAAGGAAATAGAGGCAGAAGGATTCATGGAGCTTGCCTCAGGACCACAAGTAACAAATGGCTAAGCCGTCACTCCAGCTCTGGTTCTGGAGGGTGGATCTTTAATGTTTCCTTCTGGGATCCAGTGTTCTTCACTGGCGGACCCCCCTTTCATCACTGAATGTCAAGGTCCTCTCTGTGTGCAACATTGTTACTGCTGATTATTAAGAGATCTTCCTAAGGAATTTGAACATGTTTGGAGAATCGGCCATTAGCAAAGAAATAACAATGAAGAGTCCAGGGAAATGCACGAAGCCGGCTCTGCTTTATGGGTTTGCTTAAAATATAGGCAATAAGGGGAAAACAGGGACAAGGGAATCTCTATTCTTGACTTGTCTGATACATAATTTAAGATTCAAAAGAGCAGCCTGTTTAACAATAGGTAGGAACTTAAAAAGTTAGGGTATGTTACCCTTTGTGCATTTTTTTTTTTAGCCTTTAAGAGGATATAAAAGGGAATCATCACGCAGATAGTTTGTAGGCTTCGAAAGTAAAATTTTTTAAAAAGCAAAGGGAATCCTTTCAAGGACTTTTGATGTAGATCTTTCATTTATGAGAAGACGTTGGGCAGGTTTCCTGAACATCTGAGCCAGCCCTAGACCTTGAAGGTTTCAGGAATCTCAGCACCCTCTTCTACATTTTAGAATCAAACAAATTCATAGAGAAACAGGAGGAACATTTTATTGTATTTTATTTGTTATTTTTGGTGCAGGGGATTGAATCTAGGACCTCATACAAGGTAAGCAAGCATTCTATCAATGAGCTACACCCACAACCCTAGTAGGTACATTTTAAAGAAGAAAAGAGGAAGCTGGGAATGGTGGTACTAGTCTGTAATCCCAGTATATGGAAACTGAGACAGGAGGATGGCAGGTTTGAGGCCAGACTCAGCAACTTAGTGAGGCCCTCAGCAACTTAGTGAGACCCTGTTTCAAAATAAAAAATAAAATATGGCTGGGGGTGTAGTTCAGAGGTAAAATACCCCTGGATTTAGACCTAGTACCACAAATGGAGGAGGAAAAGGAGGAAGAGGAGGCGGAGGAGGAGGAGGAGGAGGAGGAGGAGGAGGAGGAGGAGAAGACCAATTAGGATGGCTGCCCTGTCCAAACGTAAGAGCTGGATAAGTCTCTCATTGTGAAAGATGGTCTTATTTCTTGGGGTCTTCAAAGGCCACAGATCAGCAGTATTCATGCGGTTGAATTTATGAAAGTAGCTCTCAGAGGAAACTCAGTGCAGAGCTTGGGTAGAAAACGACATGGAATCCAGCAGGTTGACTGTGCCTTAATGAGATTCCTGTTAAGGACGCAATTGAAAGGCTGTTCTCAGGAAGGTAGGGAAGGTAGGCAGAAACGGAATATGATGAACAAAGAGCTGCTTGAATTGTTGAGACAAGAGCAAGAACGCTACAACAAAGCAGGGGGATGGCGGGGAGCCAAGGAGGAATTCAAAGAAAGAACAAGCAGCCGCGGAAAGTCGGGAGAGCCCCAGCCGGAAATGAGAAGCAACTTTCAAAACACATCAAGGGAAACATTCCTTAAATACATCAGAGACAACAGGACGGGGAAATGTAGTTTCTTCTGTTAAGTGGAGGAGGGAGTTGGTTTTCAATGACACCGGTAGGTCGGTTTGTCTATTTTTTCCCCTCAAAGCAAAACTTCTTTGTTTTCAGAGTCTGGAGGCATCGACTGGGAGCTGGGGGAGTAAGCAAAGTTACTCGAAGAGCGAGCAAAAGGTTGTTTCTGTTTATATTAAAATCTGTAGCACCTGTGGCTAATCTATCAGGATACCAAAATACTCGTGAATGATGGCCTCACAGAGCACCAGTTGTGGAGAGAGTATAGAACTTAGAAAAGGAGCCCCATGCTGTTTCTATGTAACAGGCATGAGGAATAGCCTTGAAATGACAGATATGAAAAATGTGATGACCTGGAAGAAAATTTGGTGGTGGTGGGGGAAGGGGAAGGTTAACAGGTATCGAGTAGGGATGTATCATCATTTTCCAAAATTGACTCAGAACTGCTTTGCAGGCTGGGAGGTGGCAGAGTGGCCTGAAAGAGCAAATCCCTTCAGGTGAACAGTCTCTCCGTGACAGATCGGCAGCCCAGACGTTGTGGGGAAATGAGCGATGCAATCTAGTGTGATTCCCAGAAGGCTGCTGTGGCTCAGCCACAAGGTACACCAAGCAGACCGCAGAGAGACAATGTTTTTCACTCTACAACTCTCTGAGGGGTGTGCTCATTGGAGCACATCGAATGTATGTTTAAGATGGAATTAATGGTGACAGTAGAGTGGGTAGAAAGATCATATCAGGAGTTCTAAAGTGATCAGTACTCGATTCAGGGCCTATTCAAAATGTCTAACAATTAGCAAGATGTGCAGGGAAGCTGGGCATGGTGGGACACACCTGTAATTAATTAAGTGGAGTAGTAAGGAAAATATTCCAGCCGGGCGTGGTGGCGCACGCTTGTAATCCCAGTACTTTGGGAGGTGGAGACTGGAGGATCCAGGTTCGCGGCCAGCCTCAGCTCTCTCTCTCTCTCTCTCTACCTCCCTCCCTCCCTCCCTCCCTCCCTCCCTCCCTCTGTC
>PVJS01057515.1:0-12027 GCA_004027185.1 Glis glis | reverse complement strand
AACATGGGTATGCATATATTACTGTAGTTTTCTGGTTTCAATCCCTTTGGTATGATACCCAGTAGTGGTATAGACGGGTCATATGGTGGGTCCATTCCCAGTTTTCTGAGGAATCTCCACACTGATCTCCATAGTGGTTGAACTAGTTTGCAATCCCACCAACAGTGTAGAAGAGTCCCTATTTCCCCACATCCTTGCCAACATTTGTTGTTATTTGACTTCTTAATGATTGCCATTCTAATTGGGGTCAGATGAAATTTTAGAGTAGTTTTGATTTGCATCTCCCTGATTGCTAATGATGTTGAACATTTTTTCATGTATCTATTGCCCATTTGTATCTCTTTTTTCATGAAGTGTCTATTCATTTAAGTTCCCCACTTCTTGATCGGAATGTTTGTTTTCTTAGTGTAAAGTCTTTTAAGTTCTTTGTATATTCTAGATATTAGACCTCTGTCAGAGGGATAGCTTGCAAAGATCTTCTCCCATTCCATAGGCTTTCTCTTTAGGCTCTTGATGGCTTCCTTTGGTGAGCAGAAGCTTTGTAGTTTCTTCTTTTAATACTTTTATATCAGCAGGATAGGAGATTAACTAGTATCAGGAGTATCAATTTCCATGTTTGCTTCTAACATAGAAAATCCTTGTCACTTTAGGAAGTCCCTTTAATAATAAACTCAGTCAAATCATCTCTAAAATGGGGATAATATCACCTCTCTGTCTGACAAAGTTATTGTGAAAATAAAAGGGAATTTGTATCTACTTTCTGTGACAGTATCACATACATGATCGTGTATTAAGATTACATTCAACATTTGAATTGTGGGTTGGAGCATATATTCAGTGTTTAATAATTTTTATCTGTTGTTTTTGTTATTCTGCTATATTTCATTTAAGAATGTAAGGGCATCAAGTGAGGAAACAGGTGATCCACTACTTCATCAATTGTCTAGTACTACATGCGTATGGTGTGCGAAAGGAAGAGAGAGAAGCTAAGGAACAGAGTTAGAGAGGGAAGAGGAGAAGGATCGAAGTTAGAGAAGGAGGAAGAGGAGAAGGGATTAAAGGTTCTTTGATTCTGTCCTGCTAAGCTGAGAAAATAGAATTACTTCAGCAATAACTAGACCCCAAATCCTTTACTAGAGCTATGACCTTGGGAAAGATACATAAGACCTCTGTTTTGGTCATCTATTGATACTTAACAAATTACCCCCCAAAACTTATATAGATAAAAATTGAGGGCTGGAGACTTCCAAAGCAGATCAGTTGAATGGTCCTGACTCAGGGTTTCTAGGACAGCAGAGTCAAAATGCCCCTTAGTGGAGAACAATGTGCAGACCTCACTGGGGCTGGAGCACCCCTGCAGAGGTGGCTCATGCCCAAGGCTGGGAAGCCATGCTGGCTGCTGGGAGACCTCATTCCTTGTTACATGGAGCTTTCTTCAGGGCTGCTTAAGTGTTCTCACGAAATGGTGACAGGCTTGTCCCAAAGTGAGGAAGCTTTTACCACCTGGCCTCAGACGACCGCATGCTGTGGTTCCCCTGCAGTCTGCTGGTCAAAGAGAACAACATGACAAAGTGAGGGAGGAGAATTCACAAGGGGGTGAATACAATAAGAAGAGGCTCATTGGGACCCATTAAAAGTCTCTGATCTGGCCCATTAAAGTCTGGGAGGCCCTTAAAGTCTCTGATCCAGCATATGCAAAATGCAAATGATAATGACCTCTATCTCATAAGGTTGGTAGAAACATTAAACGACAGCACTTTATCCAGAACCTGCTCGATGAATGTCAGGATTCCTTACTCATCCATAAGCCTTCCAGGTTCTATCATGATAGGTGTGCATGTGCATATGCATGTGTGCACATGTGTATGTCTGTGTTACCTGGACCCCTTTGGCTATGTGATGAAACCTATACACTGCTTCCAAGAATGATATTTTGAAATTAAAAACTACATAACATGACAGAGTACAACTTATGCTGAAATACAGCTATCAAAATACTTCTAAAAATGTTTGTGATATAATATGTGCTTCCTTATTAAACAATGAAACCCAATAAAAGCTCTACAAATGGCTACTTTCAAAGGAATGATAAGTTCAAATGATATTATGAGATATTTGAAATGACTACAGTATGATTAGATATTATCTTTGATTTCTATTGGTGACAAAGTCATGAGTATTGCCAATGCTACTGTGTTATTTAGCCCACATTCATACTTGAAAGAAAGGCTAAATTCCAGTTAAAAGTCAGTGTAAGTAAAGACAGAATTTTTCCCCCATCCACATTCATAAATGTCATGAACGCTATCCATGGACCCAAGGGTGATCATTGGTCCTTGGGCTCATTTTATTACTTCTCCTATACTTTCTTTTTTTGTGTGGTACTGGGGATAGAACCCAGGGGCACTCTCTACCTCTGAGCTACAACCCCAGTTCCTTTTTATTTTGAAACAGGGTTTCACTAAGTTGGCCTTGGACTTGCGATCTTCCTGTCTCAGCCTCCCAAGTACTGGGACTACATGCATTCACAACCACGCTGGCTTAATCCTATGCTTTAAAGGAAGGAGAAAAAAAAAAGAAAAAGACAAAAGTTCAAATACTTAATCTCCTCTACAAATATAATCATTTTCTTCCTATTAAATTTCTGACTGTGCACAGGATTATCTAATGACTTCCATGGCACCCTCGTTTCAAAATGATCACTCTTTGAATTGGACATATACCTATATAATACTTTCATTTAAATATATTTTAATAAATCTCAAGGCTTGGATAAATGGATTTACAGAAGTGGTACATTAAAAGGCCATTTTAAGTTTGGGATCGAAAGAAGCTTTAATTTATAACTCCAGAAAATATCCATTCCATGGCTCAAAGATCCTTGTGGATTATAAAAGAGGAAATGACTAACAGAAAAGGAATTATTCACCACATTATTAAACATGACAAAAAGCTTCTGAATTGGAGCTTAAAATGGTCTATTTAAGATTCCAGAAATCCCTGGGACTTTGGCAACAAAAATGTTCAAAAGCCTTTTATAGTTGCTGTCAGATTTCTGTACAGCATTTGAGATTCCTGTGAACTTATTTATATAACAAGCTAAAACCTGAAGCCGACTTGAAAGTCTTTCTATTCTAATTATGTAGAATTGGAAATACCTAGAAATGATGTTCCATGTTTTCCTAAGAATATCTACCTGAAATGGTGGCTTCAGAACTGGGTATTTAGAAGCAGGAAGGAACACATAGCTGCTATGGCTTATTATAAGAAAGTTACAGCGGATATACAAACTATAGTTTAGTAAAGCGGTTTCAAAGAACTGCTATTAGCTCTTCTCTCTGCAGCAGCACATTCTAAATGACTGCTCATATTGTTCCCTCCTGGCCTACTATAGTGGTTTATTTCTGAAGCTCTATAGTTCATGTGTAATCATGTAGCAAAATATTTCAGGATATAATGACCCAACGGGATCTCAGCCAATTGAATTGAAGTTCTTATCACAATACTGTTCCTGATGCTCTGTGTGGCTTCCCAAGTGAACTCTTTAACCTCATATGCTTCAGCATTCCAACTTGACATCTGGCTGCTCTGTGTTCAGAAGGGTCAGTACATACCCCAAGCTAGATACACTAGAAGACACTCCAAGTAATAATAACAACAACAACAACAACTATGGTTTGGGGGAGAATACTGTGCCTGCTAGCTTATAAAATCGCTTCTAATGATCCTACCTCTTGCTTTCATACCCACATGTAATACCCAATCCCTTTGAGTTCAGGTTGATCTTAGTGATTTTTCCTTTAACAAACAGATTGTGATTAGCTCATAAAATATTGTGACTCCATATTTCTCATTTGTCTGTGGCCCTTATTGTTGGCTATACCCGACAAAGCAAACTGCAATTTGGAGAGCCCCATGTGGCCTGGAACTGAGGCCAACAATCCAACATCCCAGAAGAAATGAATCCTGTCAACAACTGTGCTAGTAAGTTTGGAAGCAGAGTATCTCCAATTCTCATAATAAGATACAGAGATTTTAAATGACTCACTTAGGTTTTAGACCTATCAGGGGGAAATCTAAACATGAACACAAACATGAAACCAACCCTTCCTAGCTCCTAAGCCCATGCTCGATTTGCTTCATTGTACTGTGTCCACAGATAAGGTATTTCTCAAATATTCGATTGTGTTTTGCCTGTTTAGAAGTTGGAACACATTTCCCTAGAGATAAAATGGCACCATTAAAATGAACAGGGCTCTGACACAATAGCACAGAGGAGATGCAGGAGTGGGGTACTTTCAAAGACACCTATGCCAAGAACTCTTGAGTTTTAGCAAACTCTTCCAGGGGCCTGATGGAGGCCGGAGGAGTGAAGTGTAATCGCTAAAGTACTGAGAAAGTCAGTGGGTATCATCTCACACTTCCTGATCTGAGAAAGCTTTTAAGTGACCCTAGAGTCTTTCCAGATTTAATTAATTACAGATCTCTAGATGAAACCATCCCATATTAGGAGTGGGGCTTAAATCCAATGACTGGTGTTTTTATGAGGGGAGAGATTTGGACACAGAGACATGGAGAAGGTCATGTGAAGATAGAGGCAAAGACTGGGGCTAACAGGCCAGAACTGTAGGAATGCCAGAGCCATTAGAAGGTAGAAGAAGCAAGAATGGATTATGTCTGTGAGCCTCAGAGGGGTTGGAACATACCCAATTGATTGGGGACTTCTGGACTCCAGAACAGTGAGAAAATAAGTTCCTATTGTTTTAAGCCTCCAAATCTGTAGCAATTTGATACAGTATCCCTTGGAAAGCACCAGGTGATACCAAGGTCCAGCTAGAGATGAGGGCTGCCACTTGATGCTGTCGTGCCCACCTTGACAAGTCAACCACTGTTTAGGTCAAGTTAGGACCCAGGTGGTAACGAATAGCAACGAGAATACCAGCTGCAATTGCCCCAAAAAGCAACCTGCACCTTCAAAACAAAATATGAAAAACTTGATGGTGCTGTAAAAGGGTTTTTTTGCTATAAGGTTGTATGGGATTTAGTTCAAAATAATAAGTATAAATCAAGATTTATGTTGTACTACAGTTGGATGTCATCTTCAGATTAGCTTATTGCCAGGCACAAAGAAGATCCTTAGAAGGTGGGAATTTCCCTTCCCCCTTGGGAATGAAAGTTGAGGAACCCGAGAATATCAGGTAGTATCATCCTAACTTGGATGTTGGTTGTTTTTCACTTCTCTTAAGCTCTTTCTTTCTTTCTTTCTTTCTTTCTTTCTTTCCTTCTTCCTTTCTTTCAACCTTTATAATATGTTCTGCTCTAAGAAAGCCTTACAAATTCCATACTCAGAACAAAACAGTATGAAACAGTGAGGTTATTCTGTGACTTGATAATTAGATGTAATTAAATGGCTGACCAAGATATCTCACACCCAAGCAATTATAAATAACAACCAATGAAGACAGAAAATCAAAGGATGAATTCTGAATGGTATCAATAGACACATCAGAAAACATCAAGAAAAACTTTTTATGAAGAAAAGTCTCTTTTGTTTATTGGCATTGTTTCAAATGGCTATTATTAATTCTTGGTAGTCAACATATAGCAAACTAGAAATCTCCTGACGTATATATGTATAAGCATGCATAAATATATTATAAACTACTGAATTGAAACATTAACACATTCTCCATAGCAACCTGAAATCAAGCTGATATGTTATTTTTGTTCCCCTGATGCCAATGCATATAGTACATTAAACCAAGAGCTTTCAATGCATAAAAATGCCTTTGAAAACATAAGTAATCTAGAGATTATGTTAAAACACTATGTAACATACACCTTGGCTTACAGTTATTATTTCTTTCCCAGGATTACATTTATATGAGAAAACAACAGTCTAAATATGATATTGGGTCATTAATTCTAATGATGGAAAGAGAAATTTTGACTTTGCAAATTCTGACCATTGGGGTTTCTATGCCCATAGTAATAGATTGTTTATGTTTAATTTGTACTTATTGAAAATAGCTCAAGTGAAAGACCACACAATCCATAAACTACAAATGTTAAGGAGAAAGGACACCAGAGCTAACCAAGACAATAAAAGGATGGAGATTCATGACTTCCAAGTCACTGGTCCCTAGAAAACAAATACTTTAGCCACTTCCTTTACGAGCAATGTTTGGGACATGCTAATGGGAAGGGGGTCACATACAGATCTGAAGGTCACCTAACTATATGTTTTCTTCCCAATATTATAGGGCATAGGGGAAGAGACTAAAATATACTTTCTAATTGCAATTTAAAATGAAACAGTCCCTTGTTTAAAGCCATAAAGTAGTTCTCAATCTGTTGCTCTCCAAGGATTTACAGAAAATCAACAGTGCTCACTGGACAGAACTAATTTAGATGAGGAATCAATGGAGGACTTGTGGGGTCACAATATGTACTTAAAAGTTCATTCTGGGCGTGGTGGCACACGCTTGTAATCCCAGTACTTGGGAGGCTGAGACGGGAGGATTGCAGGTTCACGGCCAGCCTCAGCCACTTAGTGAGGCCCTCTGCAACTTAGTGAGACCCTGTTTCAAAATAAAGAATTAAAAATAGGGCTGGGGGTATAGCTTGGAGGTAGAGTGCCCCTGGGTTCAATCCCCAGTGCCAAAAAATTAAAAAATAAAAAATAAATAAAAAGCAATGTCAGCCTTTGAATCAACATTCACTATGAGTGCTTTTCAACAACTGCTCAGGAGCAACACAACACCCTGTCTATCTGAAGTACTTAAAGAAGTACAATGTGGAAAATGTGGGGCATTAGCCATTGTCACTGTTGAAAGGAAATGCTAGTAGGTTTGATGCATTAAGATAGCTCTTCTAAAACATGTTTGATGAACTAAGATAAATAACAGACCTGCTTTTACATGTCCAAGTAGACTTCTGAGATGTTGAAATGCATCTGATGCACTGAAACATAAAGCCATCAAATCCTACAGCTGGAAGAAACTCCTGAGATGAATCATTCCAAAGCTCTCCAGAGGAGTCTGAGTTCCAATGAATGTGAAGAACATGACCAAGGTCACGAGTTAGCTGGCCGCAGAACTTGGACCAGAATGCTGATTTAATTTCATTGTTCCACACTTCTAGTTTCTAAACACCGGCAGGCATGAATTCACAAACAATGAGTACAATCTCATGCTGGGTCTAAAATAACAAGGAACATACTATGGGATAGAGGAAAAGGAAGGGACAGAAATTGGGGAGGATTTGAGTAAAAATCCTCAAGTTTTAGTGGAAAGATTGTTTTGTAACTCTACATCACTTGAGCCTTCTGTCAGTCTCAGTTTTCTTTTCTATAAGATGGAGATGATTCTTGCCTAGATGCCCTTCCATTGTTGTGATAGTAAAAGGTGGTAGAAGATATGGATGGCATTTTGTTGGTATTTGGTCAAAGTATAGATACAAGGCACATTGTTTTATTCTGATGATGAATTTGCTGCCTACTGTACATATCTTCCAACAAAACCTGGTTCCTTCCAGTTTCTCCTGTTTATTTTTCCCAGCATCAATCCAACCATTATAGATCCACTAACACAAGCAGGAGATATGCATGACACTGTGTATGTCTCTGTCTACTCTTCTTACCCACCAGTCTAATAAGAGGAGCAAAGTCCTACTGTTAGACTTCTGAATGTCTCTTAAATTGGTCCCCATTCACTCCATCAGCCCTAGATTCAGCTCCCATCCTCTCCAACCTCTACCAACCTCTACTGTAATAGTCACGAGTTTCCCTGGCTCTGAGTTCTCTAAAGAACAGCCAGATCATCTTTCCAGCACCTAAATCTTATCTCCAAACCATTCTAGATCTCCCTCCCCCACCCCAGATCCCTAGATCCCATTTGGATTCCCCTCTCTCATGGAAATTTTATTTATTCATTCAGTCAAAAACCTGAAATTGTATTCTCTTAAGTTATCCCTTCCAAAAAAAAATCTTATCTCAAAGCATTATTCTAAGACTCTTGAAAAGCTTTATGATCAACAAAACATCAGTGTTTCAAACGAAGAAAATACCTCTGTGATACACAGCATCAGCATTGCCTCATAAGAACAAGAAGAAAGGTTGTAAAGGTACAGGAGAGCTAATGTGTTTCACCAGGAGTCTGACCTATGAATTACTGGAAATGTCAACCCTAACTTGCAAACCTGACCTATGACTTGCCAACCAGATAAAGTGCACCTAGCCAAGCTGAGATTTCTAAGCCTCTTTTTGTGTGTGTGTGGTACTTGGGATTGAACCCAGAACCATCCTATCTCTGAGCTATACCCCCAGCCCTATTTTATTTTGAAACAGGGTGTCACTGAGTTGCTGATGTCCTCACTAACTTGCTGAGGCTGGCTGTGAACTTTCGATCATCCTGTCTTAGATTCCCAAGGACTGAGATTACAGGTATGCGCCACCACACCTGGCTTCAACTCTTCTAGACTAGCTCTTTCAGCCTCATGTGCTAAACCCAAAGACTCATACACTTGTCTACAAACTGCCTAGTTGACAAAATTCTGACCACTATCTACCAAGACCATCACATGACTAGTTCTAGCTCCCTAAGCCCTTTTTCTAATTCATTTTTTTGAGACACCCTACACTTCCCCTCAGGTAGGTTGAGCCTTGAGGCAGCTGGAAGTCATCTAGTTTAGAATCTAGGTATGTTCCTGAAGGGCATCTAGGCAAGAATCATCTCCATCTTATAGAAAAGAAAACTGAGACTGACAGAAGGCTCAAGTGATATAGAGTTACAAAACAATCTTTCCACTAAAACTTGAGGATTTTTACTCAAATTCTCCCCAATTTCTGTCCCTTCCTTTTCCTCTATCCCATAGTATTTTCCTTGTTATTTTAGGCCCATGTTCCTAGGTATGTTCCTAGGTATGTTAAAATCTAGGTATGCTCTTGAATGGAATTTAGAAAAATAGACACCTAAGAAAAAGTGAAAAGCGTTAACACCTAAATTTTAACAGTTATTAGAGGAAACGGACTGAGGGCGGGTGGTAGAGGTGTGAGGGACAGATGACTATTTTTCTGTAGTGGTTAAACAACAAGAATAGCCGGGCGTGGTGGCGCACGCTTGTAATCCCAGTACTTTGGGAGGCGGAGACCGAAGGATCCAGGTTCGCGGCCAGCCTCAGCTCTTTCTCTCTCTCTCTCTCTTTCTCTCTCTCTCTCTCTCTCTCTCTCCCTGTCTCTCTCTCTCTCTCTACTTAGTGAGGCCCTCCGCAACTTCGTGAGACCCGGTTTCAAAATAAAGTATAAAAAATAGGGCCAGGGGTGTAGCGCGGAGGTAGAACGCCCCTGCATTCAATCCCCAGTACCGCAAAAAACAAAAACAAAAACAAACAAACAAAAAAACAACAAGAATACATTCATTTAATAAATAATAAAAGTGCATTCACATACTACCTCTGTGGCTTTAAAAACATACATTAAATGCTAAATGTAAGTCCTGTCAATTAAAAGCTATATGAGGAAACTTAGAAAAGAAAAAATGCTGTCTCTCAGGGGACAACTAAATACCTGCATTGACTAATTGTATTTAAAGTGGTTATGATTCAATGTCAGGCTAATATTTTTTGCATTTAATTGCTTTTAAAAAGAAGTATCAGGTGGCTCCAAATAGAAATTAACTGAAGGCCACTTTGAATCAATGTGTCTCAGGAATTAAATAATGCTGGTGTGTGTGTGTGTGTGTGTGTGTGTGTGTGTGTGTGTGCGCGCGCGCGCACGCGCCAAGTATCTTTTGGAAAAGTCACTGAAAGTTCAAGGAAAGCTTGGTATTTATTGGAGAGGCAAAAAACCAGCTTGTTAATAAATGCCTATATCTTCAGTGTGGGATGCTCACCCCGCCTCTCCTCCTGGTAATTTAATCCACAGAATATTCATTTATCTTTTAACCCCTACAGCAGTCCAATCCTTCTCTAAGTGATTTTTCCTCTCTTGGGTTATCTGACATTTTATTCTAAAAAAATACACAGCTACGTACTTGATTATATATTTTACCATATTTTTTCTGTTTCTCCATGACAGTTTTTATTTTTAGATAATACAGTAGACCCCCTTATTCATGGGGATACATGCCAAGAACCCTAGTGAATGCTGAAACTACAAACAATAATGAACTCTCTCTATACTATGCTTCATGGTTTAGATCTGGAATACGCCCCAAAACCTCATATGTTTGACAATGTGGCAGCAGTGTTCAGAGGTGAAATAATTGAATTATGAGGGTTCTAACCTCCTCAGTGGATTAATCCATGGATGGATTAATATTTTTTTATATTGGGGGTTAAACCTGGGGACATTCTACCTTCAAGCTATACCCCCAGACCTCCAGGGTCTCATTAAGTTGCTGAGGCTGGCTTCAAACTTCTGATCCTCCTTACTCAGCTTCCCAAGTACCAGGATTACAGGCATGAACCACGGTACCCAGCTATATTAGTAATTTGAATGGATTTACTGGGTGGTAACTACAGGCAGGTGGAACATGGCTGCAGTCACTGGGGCCATTGCCTTGGAGAATATATCTGTCCCTGATCCCTTCCTCTCTCACTCTCTCTGCTTGCTGGCTGCCATGATGCTCTTCCACTATGATGGTTCTGCCCTGGAGCCTGCTGACCATGGACTGAACCTCTGAAACCATGAGCCAAATAAACCTCTCCTCTTCTAAGTTGTTCTTGTCAGGTATTCTGGTCACAAGGACACAAAGCTGATTAACACTGTGTTTTTTTCTACCCAAAGAATCCTGTGGTAAACTTTAATTTATAAATTAGACACTGTAAAAAATTATCAACAATAAATAATAAATGAAATAAAATTATAATAATATACTATAACAAAAGTTATGTGAACATGGTCTGTCTCTCCCAATGTAACTTCTCATTGCACTAAAGTAATAGTTTGATATCATTTGAAAGCAGATCCCTGAAATCATGGAAATGAGACCATGAGTTAAGGGCACTGATACAACTTAATGGCCATCACATTGCCTTGCTTGCTGTCCTGAACTCAATAGCTATCCAAAACAAAACAGAGCAACAAACTGGGTTGATTTGGAATAGCATGAGCAACCACTTTGCAGAAGAATATTGAAATGCAACTTTCCATTTCAAATGGTTTTCTTTGCCATTCTCCAGTTTTCTAAGAATTTCACTGACATCTAACTCATATTCCTGACTGGAGAACATTCTGGGGCTGGGTCCCTTTGTCAGAGTTAATTGTTAGAAAGTGTCACTCACCAGAAAATTCTATCTAATTGAAAACAGAACTGAAACAACCAGGTTCGAACAGGGGCTGATCTGAATTTCTCATCAAGGAGCACTTCAAGGCATCACAGACAAGCTTGCCTTGAGCTGAAAAGGCTTTGATGCTATCCGCCTTATGCCAGGATCAAAACACAATTTTCAACTTTTATTGCAAGCTTTGTTAATAAGTTTCACCCCTCTTTGTCACAGTTATGAAAACCTTCTAATGTTTTTGGTGGCAGGGGAATAAAACCAAGGAGGACTGAAATTTCAGGCAAATTGGAGCTACACTTTTAAAATGCTGGCTCTCATGCGGATGACTTGCAAACCTGAAATCCACCTTCTCCCAAATCAAACAGAGCCTGGAGTACTGGTGAACTCATATTAATATTCACATTAAGCCTGTGAAAGAGACTACCAAAGGAAACCATTTCCACTCATTTCTGAAGCACCGATCAGTAAGCATGACCTCCAAATTCTTAGTGGTTTTTTTTTAGGTTTTATTTTTTTATGTTTTTATTGGTGCACTGTAGTCTCACATCACAATGAGTATCAGTTTGGTGTTAACATACATGCACACAGCTCTTGGTGTCCCTCCCCCCCGCCTCCCCCCTCCCCCCCACATGTAGCACTGAGAGTGATGTTGGTATAATCTCATATATACACATTGTTTATGACAGTAATTCCATAGATTCACTTCTTTCTTACCCTTCCCCTTCCCTTGTACCCCTTCCCTTG
>PVJS01057514.1:0-12029 GCA_004027185.1 Glis glis | reverse complement strand
ATCCAGGTTTGCAGCCAGCCTCAGCTCGCTCGCTCTCTCTCTCTCTCTCTCTCTCTCTACTTAGTGAGGCCCTCCGCAACTTCGTAAGACCCGGTTTCAAAATAAAGTATAAAAAAAAAAAAGGGCTGGGGGTGTAGCACGGAGGTAGAACGCCCCTGGGTTCAAACCCCGGTACCGCAAAAAAAAAAAAAAAAAAAAAAAAGAAAATGGAAAGATACTTTAAAAATGCACCATTTTAAACAATAATAACCATCCTGAAAAGTGTATTAAACTGAAAAAATAAAGCCTGAAAGAAATGTTACTTCTAAGTAAGACTAAGTACGAATTCTGCCATAAAAATACTAATATTATCTTATGTGGACTATTTGTAGAGAAGACAAATAATTTCTAGATTTGAGAGCTGGAGATGTAGTTCAGTAGTAGAATGCCTTGCCTAGCGTGCGTGAGGCCCCAGTACCCAATTCCCAGTATTGCCAAAATTTTAAAAAAATAGGTTAGATATGTTGACTTCAACCCATATTTATTTAATATTTTAAAAAGCAATAAAAATATTTTTATTAAACACTTATGTTGAACATATTTAGATGAAATATCCTGTTGATTTTATAACCCCAAGTATCACTGACCTAGTAATAAAAATGGGAGAATAGTTTTCATCTATTCTTATGGTGTACACACTCTGAAGTGCAAAATAGACGTAAGGTGCATATTGGCTTCAAAGACAATATTAGGAAGTTTACACATAGGAACAATCTTGAAACTGTCACCCTATATATTATGTTTAAAATAAGCACACTTATTTACATACTATATATTCATTCCTTATGCTCTATTTCAAAAAATTATAAATACTTCATATAAATTTATTAATTTATATTGTATTTTAGCTAAGAAAAATTGAAAATGTATGTTTCACATCACCAAAAGCTAACTTCTAATATATAGAACATAGTCAAATTGAAAAAGATACTTCAACTAAAGCAATATTAAAGGTAAAGGGTAATTCATAATAAAATAAAATTGATATGATTTACTTAAGACTGGAAAAAGACCCTTAATAGCAATCTTTGTAAAAAAAAAAAAAAGTTGAAACTATTTCCAATTCTTCCATTTTAAAAGAAAATTGTCACCCAGGTGAGACATCCATTTAGAGCAGATAGATATATATACTAACATTTTCTTAAAAAGGATCTTTTGTATCAGCTCTCAAATTAAAAAATATACTTAATCTTCTTTTCATCATTATTTGGGTCACATCTCAAACCAATCTAATAGATCTTAGATTTTACCAGGTAAAAGTATTAACATAAAAGCTCTTAAAATTCTTCAGTTTAAGGTATTTCTCCAAAATGATTACAACTTCAACTATAAAACTTAGTTCAATCCTCTGCATATGGCAGATGACAGAGAGGCATGGTACAAATCCTTTGTACTTCTCTTGCAGCTATCTGGTTATAAAAAGAGAAAAAAGCTAAAAAAAGAAAAACAAAGTCCCTGAATTGGCCCCCTTCCACTCACCTTTAGCAAATTACATCTAAAGTAGTCTCTAAAGTGACCTTGTTCCCCCAACACATCCTATTCTATCTTGGAAAAAACAGTATATTCGAAAACAGGAGGAAACTTGATAGTAGCACACACTATGCAGATTATGCCAAATATGATCTTGCATAGATTCTGTGTTCAGTAAAATGCTACCAGATGTGAGGATAAGATGATACATTACTATGAAGAGAAATTTCTGAAGTCAAATCAGAACATGAAAATCAAGAAGTTAAAACTGAAAATTTTATAACATTTTCCCCTGAATGGCACATTTTTCTCCTTTGACAAGAAAAGTTGGAAGACACATTCTTAATTTTGGCTTTTTGAGGAAGACAATAATGGTCTGTGCCAAAATTTCTTATATTACAATGAAAGTTTATGAGGAAAGGCTCCTTAAAATATACGTATGAAACATACTGATAAAAATTATTCTCCAGTGTGGGTTAGGAGCTAATTCTAAAAATAAAAAGTCACAATTAGAATTTTATCTGAAAGGAATCTAAGCATGGGTAAGTTAAAACTGCCATCTAGAGCTGGGCGTGGTGGCGCACGCTTGTAATCCCAGTACTTGGGAGGCTGAGACTGGAGGATCCGGGTTCATGGCCAGCCTCAGTTACTTAGTGAGGCCCTCCACAACTTAGTGAGACCCTGTTTCAAAATAAAGAATAAAAAATCGGGCTGGGGGTGTAGCTCGGAGGTAGAATGCCCCTGGGTTCAATCCCCAGTACTATAAAAAAAAAACCCCGCCATCTGAATCACTGACGTGGTCATTTTAAAAATGTACAGATTTTATTGAAAGATATCCAATTTCAACTTAGGTATAGGTTCAAGATATAGGCTCAAGGTCTCTGTTATTCCAGAAACTGCTTACACAGCATTCATGACTTTAACAAAACCCTTGAAAGTTCTTCCAAAATGAGCTTTTTCAACCAAGTGAACAAAACTTAGGCCCACACTCTTGATGTTCATTTCAGTAGCATTTGTCTCTGAAGCACATCAAAATCACTCAAACATCAAATTGCTGATCTGATAGAATGATTTATTTTCCCATTATAGGAAAGTTATGAGTGACTTGTTTTGAGGTATGTTTTTGAGCTATGAAGGGCAACTATTAAAAAGCTCCACACTCGAAGGTTTCTCTTTAGATGATAACATTTTATGGCTGGACAATCTCTGCAGGTACCAGATTCCCTGTTGTATCCAGCTGCATACATTTACATGTGCATGCAGACACAGGACACTCTGCGTGGTCCCTGAGAAAAAAAGGCCAAATAACATGTGTATTATTATATCTTATCAACTGATCAATTTATTTATCTATCATGCAAGTTTTCAAAATGGCATTTGGAAAAACACAGGAATTAAAACTCAGATAAAGCATTAAAATCATCAAATTAGAAATAACTGCCAAACTAAATTTGGTAGAAAATTACTGACAAAACATAACTTTGCTTTTCATATATGTAGCAAGATATCTCATTTACAGTTATGAAAGTGATACAGATGTGCTCAGAGTTTAAATTAAAGCCAGAGAGACAAGCTGGTCTGTGAATGTTAGAGCAATGACAGGAGTACAGGGCCACTGGCACTGTTTAAAATAAAAGTTAAGTATAGTCATGAGGGCCTTCACTGTATTACCTACTATATACCAAGCTTACTTAGAAAAAGAACTTAGGTAGTAGTACTTAGTAGTAGTACATACTCTATCATTACACTTATAAATCATTACATGATAAATGATAGGATATATTCAATGTTAAAAAAACTATAAACATATCCTCTGCCCAAATAAAGTTACTGCTACTCATTTAACCCATTTAAAATACTTCTTATATAAGTATTAATTTTATAGTTTAATATTATATAGAATATCTAATGATGGAAATGCT
This sequence comes from Glis glis, assembly GCA_004027185.1. Classification (NCBI taxonomy): domain Eukaryota; kingdom Metazoa; phylum Chordata; class Mammalia; order Rodentia; family Gliridae; genus Glis; species Glis glis. Next base: position 8,598 of record PVJS01057514.1, on the reverse strand, counting down.
ACTACTTTTGTTAACTCAAGTGACAGTAAAAAAAGAAAATTATCCTTTAGCTATACATTAATAGTATTAACTGGGACTATTTAAAGGTCACCTGCTTTATGCCCAGTAACTCCAAGCTTATTAAAGAAGGAATGTGCTGATTACCTGAACCAACTAAGCATATGTCCAGCATGCCCGCCATGCCTGCAGTTGTGACACCATGTAAACCAGTTGTTAAATTGAGCTAGTTTTTTGTCCTTGCTCAAGTCTACTTTTTCATCTGATTTGGATCCTCCTATGGGAAAAGAAAATAGTCTTCCTCAACCATTCACAATATTTTAAATTTCTTAACAGGTATTTCTTAAACTATGGTCAAAATATAAATTTCATAATACATTGAAAGAGCAATGCTGGCAGGTGTGTTGGTGTACCCCTATAATCCCAGTACTTGGGAGGATGAGACAGTAGGATTGCAGGTTCATGGACAGCTTCAGTAACTTAGCTAGGCCCTCTGCAACTTAGTGAGACCTTGTTTCAAAATTAAAACTAAAATAGGGCTGGGAGGTGTAGCTCAGAGGTAGAATGCCTCTACATTCAATCCCCAGTACCACAACACACACACACAGCAATGCTGATGGATCTAGATTAGATTGAATGAATATTGAACAACAGGGGTCCCCTGCATTTTTAATAGCTAATATAAAATGGAAAAGTATAAATTATCAAAGCCCACTAAGAAATAATCTGAATTAAACACTTTATAATAGTTTAAAATCTTCCCATACAAAAAGCATCATGTCAGTTTATACACGAGTTTTGCCAAACAGTGAAGGGATAGGTTATTCTCAATCTATACAAACTCAAAGGCAAAAAGAAGAGAAACTTCCCATTACACTTCATAAGGCTGGTAGAACTTTGCTAACAAAACTAGACAAAGATAACATTAAGGAAGATTTTAGACCAATCTATCTCCTGAACAAACATAAAAATCCTAAGTAAAACACAAACAGAATCTTGTACTATTATATTCCTAAGATTTAGCAGTTCTACTTCTAAGTAAATGCACTAGAGAAACTTTTGCATGTGTTAAAAGCAGACATATATAAGAATGCTCATAGCACATTATTCATAATAGTACAAATCTGGAAATAAACCAAGTGTCCATCAGTAGAAGGCAAAAACTGTTATAGTCCTGAATGGAACACTCAATAGTAGTGAAAAATAAACTACAGCTACATTCACCAGCATAACTGAAATTAAAAAAACCCGAGTCCAATGTTAAGCAAAAAAGGCAAGTTAAAGAATAAATCCTGTATGTCATTTCTATAAAATTCAAAACACAGGCAAAACTGAGCATGTGATAAAATTAAACATACAAGCAAGAGACTGATTAACATGCAATTGAGAACAGTGGTTGTCTCTGAAGAGGAGGTAGGAGGTGTCACTACGTAGGGAGGCATGATCCAAAGTACTGGTATAGACAACGACTTAATATGCAAGGAAGGAGGTAGCCTCACTGATGTGTGATTTATCATAGTACATGATACATATATATATTCCTATCTATGAAATGTATAATTACATATACATGTTTATACATGTACATCATCACACATCTTTATGTAACTTTTAGTGTTCTGAAATGCTCATTCTATTAATACTTTTTTTGTATGTGTATGTGGTACTGGGGATTGAACTCAGGGGCATTCTACCTCTGAGCTACATCCCCAGCCCTATTTTATCTTTATTTAGAAACAGGGTCTCGTTAGGTTGATGAGAGTCTCACTACTTGCTGAGGCTGTCCTCGAACCTGCAATCCTCCTTCCTGTCTCAGCCTCCTAAGTACTGGGATTACAGGCGTGAGCCACCACGCCTGGCCATCCTTCTATTAATTCTGGTTACTCAATATGTTTTGTTCTAAAACAACAAATCAAATTAAAATATTTTAAGCCGGGTGTGGTGGCACACCTTATAATCCCAGTACTTGGGAGGCTGAGACTGGAGGATCCGGGTTCGCGGCCAGCCTCAGCTACTTAGTGAGGCCTCTGCAACTTAGTGAGACCCTGTTTCAAAATAAAGAATAAAAAATAGGGCTGGGGGTGTAGTCCGGAGGTAGAATGCCCCTGGGTTCAATCCCCAGTATTGCCAAAAATAAATAAATAAATAAAATATTTCAAGACGCCATATAATTAGACACCAAAGTAGAAAAATGAATAAAAATATTAGGTCTAATTAAGCAATGTTATCTTCTAAGACATGACTGCATAGATAACTATAATTAAATTTTCACTTGGACCATTACTGCAGCAACCTTGTAATCAAACACATTAGCAGTTTTTCAGTGAAATAAATATTCACAAATAAATAAGATAAACAATCTTACTAGCCACATGTTAATTCTGAACAGGTTTTGTTGTCAAATGAAATTATTTTTAAAAACCTCTGGATATATAGATCTTTCTAGAGTTTTTAGAATGACAGATAAGGGATTGTGGACCAATACTTATTTTCTAGAACATGATTTCTTATTTTATAGTAGTTATCCATGCTTACTATATATAATAAGTTCCATGAACCTCTTTGATTCATTTCAGTACATCAGCCTTATCTTAATGCATTTAATGTGATCAAATTACATAAAGGAATTATTTCTGAATCAAATCTAGAAAAATATTCTGAAGCAAGTATGGAAAGAAATGCTACAATGAGATAATTGGAGTGAAGTTCATGTTCTAATATTTACTAATCTTCATAACAGAATTTGAAATATCCTAAAATCTAATTTTCAAATTACAGAAAATCATTGTTATCTTTTCTTGTTTGTTTCAAAAATAGAAAGGACTGAAAAGTTGATATCTAATAAAAAGGAACAGCATGCAGGTGTCATTTGAAGGCAAACAATACTTGTAAGCCTTCTTATGTATCAGATATACTAAATTTAACTATTTCTATATATTTCATTTCATAGATATATGATATCTTTATGTTATTCCAAATTTATATCTTTTATTTGAAAGGATCGAGACCATGTAAAAATTGATTAGAATGCAATATATATATATATAATAAAAATTCTTATTTAAAATTTAAATCAAAACTAAAATGTGGGCCGGGTGTGGTGGCGCATGCTTGTAATCCCAGTACTTGGGAGGCGGAGACCAGAGGATCCGGGTTCACGGCCAGCCTCAGTTACTTAGTGAGGCCCTCCGCAACTTTGTGAGACCTGGTTTCAAAATAAAGGATAAAAAAATAGGGCCGGGGGTGTAGCTCGGAGGTAGAACGCCCCTGGGTTCAATCCCCGCTACTGCAAAAAAAAAAAAAAAACCTAAAATGTGTATTTAAGCATATTACCTAAAGCCTTCACTTGTTAAGAAAAACATCTAGATTGAAAAATAATTATTCAGTCAATGATACCAACAAGTCTTTCACAGATGATAATGTAAAAATAAAGCAGATTACATACATGATTAAGTGGCAGAATAGAATTATAAAATATCAAACCCGGAAAGGATCTCTAGCCCAACATCTTTAAAGAGGGCTAAAGTAACTGAATGTCACAAGGTAAAAGTCACAGAACTTCAACTAAAACAACACATTGTAACACAATATCCAATTATGTGATGAAATTAATTATATCAGTTTGCCAAATATTCAAAATGTTTTTGATTAAAATTTTTTCCATAGTATTTCAAGTTACACAAATAGCTCGAAAATTCCCAGCCACTAGGTACATTATATTTAATTCTGTACTAATCTCAAGGAAATTTCCATATGTGTACTATAAATAGTAGAAAATAATATTTCTAACCATCAAAACACATATATATTTACTAGGTAACTACAAAGATAGCAGAAGCAGCACCAAAACCTAGAACTCAAAGGACCGGGCCTCTCTATGAATCTCACAAGTAGGTTGTTTGTTTGTTTTTGTTCTTTTGCAGTCCTGGGACTGAACCCAGGGACATTCTATCACTGAGCTACATCCCCAGCCCTTTTTATCTTTTGTTTTTAGGCAGGGTTTTGCTAAATCGCCAAAGCTGGCCTTGAACTTTCGATCCTCCTGCCTGAGCCTCCTGAGTCACTGAGTTTACAGGCATGTGCAACTGTGACCAGTTCATAGGTAGGTTTTGAAGAGGTAGAATGCCCCCTAGGTTCAATCCTCGGTACCGCAAAAAAAAGAAAAAAAAAGAAAGAGGAAATGTCAAAGCTGGGCATGGTGGTACAAGCCTGTAAGCCCAGTTACTTAGGAGGCTGAGGCAGGAGAATTCCAAGTTCAAGGCCAGCCCAGTCAACTCAAGGAGACCCCATCTTAAAAATAAAACAAAAGCTAGGCATGGTGGTGCACACTTGTAATCCCAGTACTTGGGAGGCTGAGACCAGAGGATCACAGGTTCGCAGCCAGCCTCAGCTACTTAGTGAGGCTCTTGGCAACTCAGTGAGACCCTGTTTCAAAATAAAGAATAAAAAATAGGGCTGGGGGTGTAGCTCAGAGGTAGAATTGCCCTGGGTTCAATCCCCAGTACTGCAAAAAAAAAGGGCTGGAGATGTAGCTCAGTGGTAGAGTGCTTGCTTAGTATGTGTGACGTCCAATATTCAATCCCTAGTGCCATAAAAAAAAAAGAAAAAGAAAAGAAAAGGAAGAAATGTTAAAGTGCTGTGAGAGTATCAGAAGCACCTTAGAAATACAAGGTATTTGTTAATAGATCTGGGCACACTGATTTGTGAATATTAAATTTGAAGCAATTAATATTAGTTGAAACAATGATAAGAGAATGGTGGATTATAAGATTACTTCATATTTAAGACTTTCTCACAAATTTTAAATTGATCAGCATTTATGAAATTACCTGAGGTATCATGTACATAGACTTTACTTTTAATATAGACTTTATAAATTAGAGGGGTCACAAAAGCTTTCACATGAGTAAAATGACTTTTCTTAAGAATAATATAATCTTAAACTAGTATGTACTTTAATTTCAATATTAACTCACAATTATATAGGAATAATATGAGCTCAGAAAAAATATTTTGGAGAATCATGTCATACCACCAGTCGTGGTGGCGCATGCTTGTAATCCCAGTACTTGGGAGGCTGAGACAGGAGGATCACAGGCTTGCAGCATCAGCTACTTAGTGAGGCCCTCTGCAACTTAGTGAGACCCTGTTTCAAATAAAGAATTAAAAAATAAGGCTGGGGGTGTAGCTTGGAGGTAGAATGTCCCTGGGTTCAATCCCCAGTACTGCAAAAACAAAACAAAATAAAACAAAAACAGAATCATGTCATACCTGGGCAGCTAGAAACAGGTGTTCCCATATTGATGAGGCAAAGTGCACATCGAGGAAGGGGTTTTCGGCAGCCTGGGCAACTTGTGACTTTAGATTTTGTTGGCGAGCCACTCACACCGTACTGACTAAAACCTCTGCCCTGATGAGGCACAGATGAGCAGCTGTAGGAGATTGATTTGCCACAGAAATTACAACTCACGAACACCTACAAAACAAATGAAAGAGAAATAAATGTAATGCAAATCACAATGGAATGATAAAGTTTAATACTAACAAATTATTTTTAAATAAGTTTTATAACTTTATTTTATATTGCAAAATAATTCATCTGCTAAGTTTGATGACATATATATATATCAAATATATAGATTAATAACATATACTACAACATAATGCTATTTTACCAATACTCTGGATGTCTTAATATAAGCAACCAGATATAGCTTAATATAAGCAACCAATATAGCTCTCATTTCAAGTTTATTTAGTGTCATTATTTGGGTACTTCCTTTCTGTTATCTTTATTTAGTTATAGACTTCCTAATACCATTGATATTAGTAGAAAATCAGGAATTTTAGACCCCAATATTTTAGAATTAACAAGGGCACTAGGAATTCACATTGGGCCATTATAAAATATCCAATATGATTTCTAAACCAAAGTTCAGTGATATAATCTTCTGAACAAAATTTCCTTATAAAGAAAATACTCTGTTCCTAAGATAAAAAGGAATTAAGGATCCTGTAATGGTAACTTGTTAAAATTTTGGGATAATAGCAATAGAAGCTGTTCATCTGCTTTTACAGTAAACTCCTCAGCTCTTAATCACATATATAGATTAGTAACATTTACTATAACATAATGCTATTTTACCAATACATTGATTGTCTTAATATAAGCACACTTATTTCTCAATTTCCTAAAATAAGAAAATAGCACCATCCAGTGCTCACATTGAGGATAACCTAATATTTAATATCTGAACTAGGATACAGTGATCTTTCATCATGTGTCTTATGTGATAACTGATTTCATGTTTCTAAACTAATGCTAAAAGAAAAATATTTCCATGTGTAATCAGATACATAAATACATGTACATGCTATTAAATAAAAAAAAATCCTGCTCTGTTGCACATAAATAGCACAGAAAAACAATATACAGTGGGTTTTCTATGAGCATATAATTAATTTAGATTCAGACTTGACATATACTGGGAAATTTCAAATAGCACTATGATTTAAGCTTTCTTAAGATCCTCTGGGCCGGTAGTGGTTTGATCTATCTCAAACTAAAGCTCAGTTGCTTAGGATGATTGTTAGGAAGTGGTAGAACCAAAGAACAGGAAAATCAACAACAAAATGCAGCCTGGAATAAAGATAGCAATGGGAACTGACTATCAGAAAAAGAATAGCTGATAATAGTTTATTAAATTGAACTCTAACATGTTATAATTTGATTCTCTCTCAAACAATGTACTTACCTGTGCTAAAGGCTTGGAACTGGGGTCTAACTTACTCCTGTGAATATCAAATTCAGCTCGTTTGTGCCAAAACCTCCACGCATCTAACAAATTTCTATAATTCTCAATCCAGTACTGAACCCTTTCATCTTTCAGAACATCTAAAGGTGAACCCTAAAAAGAAAACATGAATTATTTCAATTGTATAAAATGTCCTGGCTTAAAGCGGAAGATTCTGGGTGAATATGAATCTCACAGGAAAAACAGACCTCCTTCTTATGAGGATATAAATAATATAATGGATGGACGTTCCATTAATTTACCTTAAGCTGGTCTTCACTCATGATATAAATATGTACTCTATATTGCATAGTTGGCCAGGGAAGTATAATTGTCTTTAGTTGAGTTTAAGGAGCCAGGATCAAACAAATTACCTTCCTGGTGAATGTAGTAAACAGTGATGTGAATAACCTTTGCCTGAACTATTAAAACCTCTGGGCTCACAGATTCTGTTTATTAGATTACTCATGTACATACCAAAATTGCTCAATCACATATAAACTATACTGAGCCTGGTCCAACTCAAATGTTGCTTCTGAACACCTATTAACTGAAGCTAAATCTGCCTATTCTATTCTCTCTCTTGCCTTCAAATAAAACATATACTTATTATCTTAAAAAAATAATACAAAAGAAAGAAAATCAAGCCGGGCGTGGTGGCGCACGCTTGTAATCCCAGTACTTTGGGAGGCGGAGACCGGAGGATCCGGGTTCGTGGCCAGCCTCAGCTCTTTCCCTGTCTGTCTGTCTGTCTGTCTCTGTCTCTCTCTCTCTCCTTAGTGAGGCCCTCCGCAACTTCGTAAGACCCGGTTTCAAAATAAAGGATAAAAAATAGGGCCAGGGGCGTAGCGCGGAGGTAGAACGCCCCTGCGTTCAATCCCCGGTACCGTAAAAAAAAAAAAAAAAAAAAAGAAAATCAAGACCAAACATTTTCTTAGTTCTTTTGCTCATAGGCCATAGTGAAAAGTAGTGATTTTTTTTTAATTTAGAGTTCTTCTCATTAAGAACTTCAATGTCTTGCCAGTTAAGAATTTTCCTAAAGCTGTGTTTTCCCTGGCAGCTGTGGCATTCCACATTTCATCTATACTTGCTTTGAGTTTTCATAGAAGGCTTTTAGCCCTGCCTAGGATGTCCTCCTAAACTTGACATGATGGAGAAAGCAGAGAAAGTCTCTATTCCAAATGACACATTGGACATTAATGTGAAACCCAGTTTCCCCAGTCTTACATAAGGGCCAGAAAAAAAAAAAAGCAAAATGTTAGATCTGAGCACACACTTTATATAGGGAAAAGGACACAAATCTGTTAACAGCTAATATAGACATTTGATCTTTAGATATTTAATAAAAAGCATATCTTTCATCATTAAATATTAATTTCAATTAGCAGAGTTAAACAGAGCTAAAAGAACATGTGAAAAACTCTTTTTTTTGCGGTACTGGGGATTGAACCAGGGGCATTCTACCTCCGAGCTACACCCCCAACCCTATTTTTTATTCTTTATTGTGAAACAGGGTCTCACTAAGTTGTGGAGGACATCACTAAGTAGCTGAGGCTGGTTGCGAACCTGGATCCTCTGGTCTCAGCCTCCCAAGTACTGGGATTATAAGCATGCACCACCACGCCTGGCTGAAAAACTCTTGACAAATTAATTTCTTTTAAAAGCAGATTTTTTTTTTTTTTTTTTTTTTTTTGCGGTATCGGGGATTGAACTCAGGGGCATTCTACCTCCGCGCTACACCCCCGGCCCTATTTTTTATACTTTATTTTGAAACCGGGTCTCACGAAGTTGCGGAGGGCCTCACTAG
>PVJS01057513.1:0-12030 GCA_004027185.1 Glis glis | reverse complement strand
TTTTTTTTGCGGTACCGGGGATTGAACGCAGGGGCGTTCTACCTCCGCGCTACGCCCCCGGCCCTATTTTTTTTTATACTTTATTTTGAAACCGGGTCTCACGAAGTTGCAGAGGGCCTCACTAAGTAGAGAGAGAGAGAGACAGGGAGAGAGAGAGAGAGAGAGAGAGAGGGAGAGAGAGAGAGAGCGCGCGCGTGCGCGAGCTGAGGCTGGCCGCGAACCCGGATCCTCCGGTCTCTGCCTCCCAAAGTACTGGGATTACAAGCGTGCGCCACCACGCCCGGCTTCAGTTTGCATATTTGAAGCAAGGGAGAAAGTATAATATGCTTCTGTTAGTTACAAATCACCTTTGCTTGACTTACTGATGAATGTGTTCTTAGCCATTATATTTATAGGAAAGCCAGGGGAAATTTTATTTACCATTATACTAAATAAATCTTCGTTTATTCCTCACGTTTAGATCAGAAGTCTTCAGAGTGTTAAGTAATTCCTGCTATGGTTTGACCGTGTGTCAGTGGCCCCCAAGAGTCCACTGTGATTGAAGTGTTGGTCCCCAGAGTGGTAGTACTGGGAAGTGCTGTGGAACCTTTACAAGGCAAGGTCTACCGAGAGGTCTTTGAGTCATTGGGGGAATACTCTCAGAAGGTAGATCTCCCAGGACTGCTTGATTTAGAGAGGGTTGTTAGAAAATGAGCAAGCCTGGCCCCTCACGGCTCTCTCTGCTTCCTGACTCTAAATATGATGCTTGTCCTGAGTGACTTGACATCCAGGTGCCAGCCATGTAGGTGCCCTGGAACCATGTCCTTGAGCCCTCCAAAACTGTGAGCTAAATAAACCCTTTCTTGTAAGTAGCTTGTCTCAAAGACTTCACTATGGTAACAAAAAGCTGACTAATACAATTCCGTAAGTGCAAAAAAAAAATAGCAAAGTAAAATACAGAATCTCACTTTCATACCTCTGGGAACTGATACATGACTGTCTTTGTAGGAATGTAGCCATAGCCTTGGAAACCCTCCTTATTGATTGCCATCATTACAACTGCTAAATTAGCTTAGTCTTTGAGAGGGGCCTGCAAGCTTTAACTGTAGGCCAATTCCAGCCTACTGTTTGCTTTTTGTAGAGGTCTCAAGTTAATAATAATATTTTTATTTTTAGAAAGTTGAAAAAATTTCAAAAGAAGAAAATATTTGATGAAGTAGGGAAATTATAAGAAATTTAAATTTCAACATCTGTATATGAAATGTTATTGGAAGACAGTCATCCTCACGAGTGCTTTGCTTCCACCATGCCAGAACCGAGAAGTTGCCGTAGAACCTTCTGGCCTGCAAAGACGAAAATATTACTTTCAGGCCATTTACTGAAAAGTGTGCTGACCACTCTCCTGTAGTAAATCTGAGTCCTTTACTGTTTGTGTCGTGAAGACTCCTACTATGAAGGAATGAGGAATGCGATGTTAATATCTTGCATGATAACTGTCAGGAAGACAAGGGTAAGTGAAATCCTGTTCACTGGCCTCAGTCTAGCCCTATTATTATGAGGGTTTCAAAATGTGTTTTTGAGTTTACCTGATAATTTCCTTAGTCTAATTTCATGAACACATGTAAGGCATTAAAACATACTGTCAGGCCAGGCATGGTGGCACATGCTTGTAATCCCAGTATTCGGGAGGTTGAGATAGGAGGATTGCAGGTTCGTGGCCAGCCTCAGCTACTTAGTGAGGCCCTCCGCAACTTAGTGAGACCCTGTTTCAAAATAAAGAATAAAAAATAGGGCTGGGGGTGTAGCCCAGAGGTAGAATGCCCCTGGGTTCAATCCCCAGTATTGCAAAAAAAAAAAAAAACATATTGTCTCATTTTTATTTGTCAAGATATTGTCAGTTTTCATATCCAAATGGAGAGTTTAAAAGGGATTTTTTTCTCATACTCTTGACCAAATATGTATATGTACATTTAATATATGTATATAGTATATGTATATGTATATATGACTGTGTCTGTCTGTATAGTATGTATACATACAGATGTATACATATTTGTGTATATATGTATGTATGTATAAATACATACATCATTCCAATTTGAAAGTTAAAGATATCATGTTGCTCAATTTCACTTATTTATGTGTTTATCTGCATTGCTTTTATTAGTGTTTCTTTAATTTTTAATGTCAATTTTGATTACTTAATTTAATCAACATTTTTATTATAGGAGACCCTATTATGCATAGAAGTGTTTTAAATCTGTGATATCAAAGTCTGAAACTGTTTACTCCTAAGCTTGATCACACAATAGGGCATCATTCTCTGAGTGGTGGTAGTTGCAGAAATTCATTCATACTAATACAGGTTGAATATTAAGGTCGATGAATTTGTGCTTTGTATTATGTCCTGTTCTAATGACAGTACATTTCAAAATACCAATGGTTTCTATGCTCAAATCTCAAAGGTACCAAATTCTTAATAAATGTCTCTCTGCTTGATTTTCATCATTTTAATTATGAGTGTGCACATATAACATATGTTTTCTTCTTCTACTGAGTCTCAAAATCATTTATTCTATTTTCCTTTCTTAGGGTTATTTCTATTTTCATCAATTTTATACTTTTATTGGTGCATTGTAATTATATATCACAGTACCTATTTAATAAATGGTTGCAGAGAGTCATGGTATAATAAACTTCTCCTGGAACAAGTAAAAAAGCTATCATTTTAGTCTAGTGATTTAGTAATTGACCTGGATCTGCAGGTGAAGCCTAAGTGGCTGCTGTTAAATAAAACATACTCTTAGCATCTCTCAAATTATTGTTTACCTATATCAGAATCACCAGAAATTGGAATATTTGGAGGATGAGTGAAGAAACCAACATTTTCAACAATAACCACAATTTACACACAAATACTTTACCACCAATGCAACTGGTGTTTCATCCTAACACATACAATGGTGATATATTAGTTATATTTCTATTGTGAGTTTGATACCATTAAGGAATAATATAACATTTTTATATATTGCTGCAGAAACATAAAATAGTTCCATAGTTTTTGCTGGACAATATTTTAAGTCGACAATTTCCATCAAAATTCTATGGAGCCTGGAGGTTCAAAGGTTGCTTCATGGGTAACCACTGGGGAAGAAGTGAGAGAGGATGAAGCTAGTAATACACACACTTTAGACCTTAACCAGGGGAAGCAATTCTCTTCTGATATATTTTAAACATTTTTATATTTCTCATATGTTTTATATATACCATAAAAGAATTCCTTACGAAGCCATTATGCTATCAAGTGGGAAAAGTTTAAAAATTAGTGGAAAACCACCATATTTTACTTTAAAATCTATAAATGCTATTTTTTTTTAGGAGACAGAAAATGTACTCATTGCTTTGAATTGAATAGCAAACTCTCCCTGAGCAGAAAAACACCATTACATCTAATATTTCTAGGTATGTGTAGCTCAATCACTAGTTTTTGCATTTCTGAATCAGATCAAGTGCACTAAAATCACCATGGCAATCACCACAGTCCAGACACAGCAGGATAGGAGTGTGTCAAGATCTTCACTGATGCTCTCCCCTGGGTCCTAACAATTACAGTGCACTTCCTCTCTCCGTGGGCTTTCTGTTTTATTCTTAAAAATTATAGCATTTTTCTTATTGCATAATACTTATTCTTCATTAAAATTTTAGAAAAATTTTGATCTTACCACATTAAATTATTCATATCATATAAAGATAAGGGTGAAACCCTTTATAATAATCTTTCCATTATTTTTCATATTTATAAAACATACATTTATTGTGTGTTGTATGCATTTTATAAAATACATTCACTTATTTACTATTATATACTTTATTAAAATAATGAATATATTTTCTAAACCCATCTTATAGAAAATGCATTTTTATTTATGTATTTTAAATAAACTTACCATCTTCGTGAAATAAAAATGTCTCCTTTAAGACATTCTTTTTCATTGAGAATAAATAGCTTTCTATGTCAAGCAAGTTTCATTTAGCACATCATATTTATAGGTTGCATTGTCATCTATTGTATTTATGAGCACTGCCTTATTTAAGTATATATATATACATAAATATATATTCTTATCTGAAATTTTCATTGCTTCACTATTGCAAATATTACTTTGACACACAAACATTTTATAGAGGTATAAAATATTTTATTAAAATGCATTGTGCGTGTGTGTGTGTGTGTGTGTGTATGTGTGTGTGTGTGTGTGTGTGTGTGGTGTTAGGGATTGAACCCAGGGGCTTCCTACTTCTGAGCTGCACCCCCAGCCATTTGTATTTTTTGTTTTGATATAGGGTCTTGCTGTGTTGCTAAGAGTCTCGCTATGCTGCTGAGATGTTCTAGAACCTACGATCTTCTTGTCTCAGCCTCCTGTGTACTAGGATTACAGGCATGTGCCACCATGCCCAGTTTAAAAACATTTTGTAGAGTAGAATTATATACCTAAATATAAGCATGTATTTTATGTTTTTTTATACCTTGTTGATTGCATCACAGAAAATTTCTACCAATTTATACATGCTTTGGCAATTGATAATATTGAAAATAGGCTTGAATTCCCACTTTGAAAAGGGAAATTAACACAGATGTATTTAACAATGCTCTGTGTTATGTTGAATGGCTGTCTACAGTTTAGTTTAAATAAAGGAATGTCCTTGAATTAAGAAACTACCCTTTAATAATACCACATTAGGGAAAGGATCTTCTTTAAGAGTAAATGATTTATGATATTTCATATAAAGGTTATCTGAGTAAAAGCTACCCTGAAAAATGTAGATTGACCTTTTAAAAGGAAACTTAATATGCTGTATAGTATTTAAGTAAAATTGTACTCCTTTCATTTGCTGTGTTTTGTTAACTATAATATAGAACAGAGTTATTTTTAATTGAAGGTCAACTTTGTTGCTAATTGAGAAATGTAAATAGAAAAAAAATTCCATTCCAAAAAATTTCTGTCTCAATTACATCTGTCTTTTTAAAATAATTCTGTGTATACACACACTTGTAAATTCGGGGTTGTACCTTTAAACAAATTTAACATGCAAGTTGGTAAATTACATTGTTGTAACAAAAATCCTGTATTCTCTTGTTTCTAATTAGACAAGGTACCAAGGAAATTCTCAAAAAGAAACAAAGGTATTTGAATAGATTTTGACCTAAATATGTGAGAAATATCTTAGGCTATTCTTAGAACTGTAATTCTAAATAAACTTGCTACCTAAGTACCACTGTGGCTGAATGTTCACCAATGAAGCACAGTCACTTCCTGTTAGCTATTCCTCAGCATTCTTCTTTAAACAGGTAACATTAGCTCCATAGCACTACTGTAGTTGGTTTCACCTTTGCCTATTTGTCATTTCTTAGGTGATTGTGAATATATAAAGGGCATTTAATCTAACAAATATAATAACTATTAGAATAAAGCACATTTTATTAGTTACACATAGAAGACTTTTATATTAGTTGTAGTACTTTTCAAGTATGAAATAATTCAAATATAAAGTAAACACTATCTTTTACATTCATCTGCTCTGTCAGTAGGTGCATGATCTAGAAAAAAATGCCCTATTGATTTGGAAAAGAGAAGAATTTAAGATAAGAGTCAGAAAAATTGAATTATATTCTCATAACTATAGCATATTGTGATTGGCAATTTTTGAAAAGTGAGAAGAGAGTCTACAATTGTGAAAAATATGGGTCTCATTTTTTACCTCATCACAGTGATATATATATATATATATATATATATATATATATATGTTAATTGTATTTAGTTATATATATGTTTATATATAACTAAGAAGAGTATTTGGAACCATGCATATGAGGATTATTGTATTTGCAAAGAAATTACATAGAAATCCCATGAGATGGATATTGTCTTTTGACTATGCTTCCCAAGTCTTAGAAGACCCCCAAGTATACAAATCACTGACAAAATGGAAAGGATCTATTTATTTAGTTTTTTGAAGTTCAATTATCTTTTTTAATTATGTAAAGTAAGTTGAAAAATATTAATTTTCTCAATATAAGAACACAATAACATAGATGTGTATGTTCATGATTTATATGCATGTGTATACATGTGAATTTTTGTTGCTTCCTACATATTCTTCACTTCTTGGTATGGTCACAGGGAAGAATGCAAAAATCTGTGAAGAAGACTCTAATCCTCTCCCCTTTTCTATCTGACATATCTACTGAGGTGGGTCAGAGTGGAAGAAAACAATAATGAGTCCTTTGAAATAACTTAAGTCCCAGAGATCAAAAAAGGAGCTTAAGAACCCAGGAATAAGAGGGGGAAATACTGTGATGATGGTGTTAGGCTTCTTTTTTCATGACAAGTGACTGACCACAGAAGTGCCTCTAGACCTGTCACAGTAGGTATGGAGTATGATCTTTAGGAGAAATGATTAAATTCATTGAGGAAGAGCTGAAAGTATAAGCTACAGCACGAGTCGGAGACATCTGTCAGACTTCCGAGAATGAGTCCTCAGGAGGAACTTAATGTTTCATCAAGAAGTAGTGCATATATATTTCCTGGTATGGTTCATAGTGTACTCACAGGAGAACGGAGCCCCTCAGAGTGATGATCTTGAATTATTGAAAGAGGTAGAGAAACCTAAAGAGTGAGCTGAAACCCTCTTGATAACAGGACGTTCATGTACCCACAACTGTACTGGTAAAGTTGATCACACTGATTATGCAGGAAAATAGGAATGAAGAATATTATAATTAGTAGGTGATGGATTAATAACAACTGCTAAATAAAGGTTACCATATGAATAACATTACTTGGGAAATGAGAGATCTGACATTTAGAGTCTGTCAACAAATCTGACAAGTCTCTTTTCATCACTGTCCTTGCTACATAAAGTCAATCTCCACATGCATTTCAGTGTTAAACAAATTAATTTCTTGAAGTAGAGTTTCTGATGAAAATAGACCTATCCATCATTGCTTATGGGCCTCATGTCACTGAAATATTCAATAAGGTCCTTTAAAGAAAAAATGAATGGTATGCTTGTTATCTTCACAGTGGAATTCTACATCATATTCTTTTGTTAATTACGGAAAAATAGGAGATACACTTGAGTTTTTAAGTGCTACAAAATAGATAAACTAAAATGTTTGGCAAAACAGAAACAAAAACAAAAACCTAATGCCATATATCTTTAATTGTGCCTAAATTCTAATGTTAACTTGAAAATGTAGATACAACTTTTCTATGTGTAAAGGCAAATGGTATTGATTTCCATGTAAAATTAAAACATAACAAAGCAAAAAGCATGTGGAGTGGCAACAGCAAAAGGGCAGAATAGGAGTTTGTAGCACTTTTTGCTCACATAAACAAAATTTGAACCACCATGTAAGTACAAAAATACCATCACGAGGGCTAAGGAATTCGGGTAAGAATTACAACACCTGGGTGGAGCAAGGGAATAATTTCTTGAAACACTGAAGAGGGTTCAGAAGGACAATTTAACCTTATTCATGCCACCCCTCCCTGAAATCTGTGTAGCAGCATGGGGAAAGGAACACCCCTGGTTGAAGGAAAGTGAAGTGAGCACCAAACTTTGCCATGATCACCAGGACTAGGTCTATCCAAGTAAACCCTGGTGCCAGTCTGGCCACACTGGACCCAGGCTGCAAGCTGCTCCAGTACCAGGCTGGATCCCTCAAACTTTTAGTACCACCTGTGGAACCATGCTCCATGTCTACCTCAAAGTGAGGTCAGCTCCTGTGGCCCCAGGATCCAGAATGGCCTCCGTAGACCCAAGATCCAGCCTAGTCAATGTACACCTTGGCTCCAGGACAACTATAGGGCCCAAGCTCCATGTCTACCTCAGTACTAGCAGGCCACTGCAGACCCAAGCTCCAGGTTGGTTCCCATGGTCATGGAACAGGTCAGCCCTTGTGTCAGGTTGGCACATTCAACCCCAGACTTCATGCCAGCCCCAAGGCACCAAGGTCTAGGTGGGCTCCAGCTCCAGACCAGCACCAGTGGCACCAGACAACAGCCCAACACCTATAGACACAAGTTCCAGGATCACCCCAGCCCCAGTGGATATGTCCATTGTCCCAGGCATTAGAATAACCCACCCAAGGTTTCCAGAAACAAGGCCACTTGCAGACCCTGCCACTCAGACTTCCCAGAATCTTTGGACAGGCTACCTGGTGAATGGCTTTCTCTACTATAGCCAGTATATAAAGACTGAAAGAATAACCTATCTCTTCAAATGTACTGACACCTACACAAGGCCAGAAAGATCACGAATAATGAGGGAAGGTGGCATCACCACAGGAATAAAATAAAGCCTATACAACATTTCTAAAGAAATTAATATATATGTTTCTAAAGAAATTTATATGTTGTCTGACAGTAGTCTCAAAGAATCCCAGTGAGCTACAATAGAACTAAACAAAATCAGGGAAACAGGAACAAAGTGAGAAGGTCTGTAAAGAGAGAGAAACTGCAATAAAGAACTAAACAGACATTCTGGATCTGAAGAGCAAAATGACTGAGATGAAAAGTTTCACAGAGAGCTTCAAAAGAAGTCTTGATCAAGCAAAAGAGAATCATCTAGCCTGAAGACAAGTCATTTAAAACTACCCCATCAACGAAGCAGAGCCATGTGTTGTGGCATATGCCTGTAATACTAGTATTTGGGAAGTTGAGACAGAAGAATCTCAAGTTCTAGGCCAGCCTCATCAACTTAGCAAGACCCTGTTTCAAAATAAAATAGGGCTATGAGTGTAGCTCAGCAGTAGAACAACGCTGTGTTCAACCCCCAGTACCAAAAAAAAAAAGAAAGAAAAGAAAAGAAAAAGAATGAAAGAAGCTTACATGACCTATAGAACGCTTCCAAGCAAAACAATATAAGCACTATGGGAGTTCCAAAGGTGCAGAACAAAAGAAAGACACAGCAAACTCATTTAAAGAAAAAAATTACAAAATACTTCTCAAATGTGGAGATGGGAAGGAACATCCTGACCCATTACTCTCAAAGAAACTCTAATAGATTAAACATAAAGAGTTCTTCATTGATATACATTATAATCAACTTCTTGAAAGTGGAAGACAAAGAGAATTATGAAAGCAGCAAGAAAAAAGTGACTCATCACATGCTAAGGAAATTCCATAAGACTACCGGTGAATTCCTCAGCAAAAACCTGGCAGGCTGAGAGAGTGAGGTGATAAAATCAAATTGCAGAAAGAAAATAACTGCCAATCAAGAAGACTTATATGAACAAAGGAGGGAGGAAGAGTGGTAGAGACATAAAGAAGGAAATAGCTTCAATAATGCTATGTATGTATATGAAATTATCAATGCCAGTCTCAATGACATATATCATGTATGGGGAAGGGAAAAGAGGGGGGTGGTATCCAGAGGGAAATTCACCAAGTGTATATTCCTATCACGCTCTCTATACCTTAGTCTGACGTATAATTACAATGCACCAATAAGAACATAAAAAAATGAAGAATAGACTTCCCAGAAAAACAAACCTGAAGGAATTAGTCACCACTAGATCAGCCTTACAAGAAATGCTCAAAGACGTTCTTCAAGTTGAAATTAAAAAAGATTCTAATTAATAGAATGAAAACGTATAAAAGTATAATATACACTTATAAAGGTAAGAATATAGTCAAATTCAGAATAATGTCATTTTGTAATGGTGGCACATATATCACAATTAATTGTAGTATAAAAGTTTAAAAAATATTAAAATAACCATAGATATAATAATTTGTTAAACATATATGACATATAAATATGTAAATAATGACATTAATAACAAAATGGGGAGGGAGGGAGATGTTAAAAATTTAGAGTTTTGCATGTGATTGAAATTAAGCTGTTATCAGGTTAAAATAGAATATTGTAACTACAAGGACATTGTAACTATGTAATTCCCATAGTTATTATAAGGGGAAAGAACCTTTAATAGATACATAAAAGGTAAAGAAATTAAAACATATTGTTATAAATATTCATCAAATTACAAAGAAACAAGAGGAATAAACGTAACTACAAAGAAGTTAGAAACAAAATGGAAATAATAAATTATTTCTATCAATAAAATACTTTAAACATTAATACGTGATATTCTCCAATGAAAAGACAAAAAGTAAAAGAATAGGTGAAAATATAGGATCCAATTATACACTGCTTCTAAAAAACTAACTTTAGCTTTAAGGACACATGTAGGCTGTAAGTGTGACAAAAGATAACCTGTCCAAAAAAAGAGAGCAGAGGTAAATGAACATCTGTCACAAGATACAAAAAGGTCATAATATAAGGGTAATGGGGTCAGTTTACCAAAAGTATATAATAGTTGTAGATATATTTTCACCCAATTCTGAAGCACCTAAAATGTAAAGTAAATAATAACAGAACTAAAGAGAGAAAGAGACAACAATACTCTTATAGAAGGAACTTCAGTACCCTACTTTCAATAATGGATAAATCATCCAGAGAGAAAATCTATAAAAATATTTAAAAAGTAAGTTCTGGTAAGGATGTGGAGAAAAAGTAACCCTTGCATAATGTTGATGGGATTGTAAATGAGTACAACCATTATGAAAAACAGAAGTTCCTCAAAAAATTAAAAATATACCTAACATATGATCCATCAATCTAATATATTCATTGTGGCATTATTCATAATAGCCAAGATATGGGAATAAACTGCATGTCAATCAATGGATGAATGGTTACAGAAAATGTATTATTATTTAGCCTCAATAAAGAAGGAAATTCCATCATGTGCTAGAATATGGATAAACATGTCTTCTCTAAGTAAGATAAAACAGACAAAAAGAGAAATCCTCATTATCTTACTTACCTATAGAATTAGAAAAAATTGAAACTCACAGAAGCAGAGTGAAGAATGATCGTTACCAGAAGATTTGGGATGCAGAAAATGGGGAGGTGATGGTTAAAAGGGACAAAATTTCAGTTATGGAGAATGAATACATTCTGGAAATATAATGTATAACATTGAGACTATTGTCAATAATAGTGTATTGTATACTTGAAATTTGCTAAAAAAGTAGATCTTAAATATTCTTAACATGCATGTGAAAAAGGTAGCTATGTGAGGAGGAAGTACTAGACATGTTAATTTGCAGGATTGTGGTAATCATTTCATAGTGTGTATGTATATCAAAACATTGCATCCTACCCCTTAAAGCATACAATTTCCATTTGTTAATTATACTTCACTGAAGCTGGTAAAGAAAAGAGATGGACAAACTATGTACAAACTAAATCTTCAGTATTGGTTTGGAATCTCACAGAAACCTGAGCAAAAGACGGCATCTTACAGACTCTTCCTGGCAATGCGAAAGAGAAGAATGTATGTGATATAATCAGAGAAGGAATATAGATTCAATGATTAGGTTCCCACACACAAGGATGCCTTAATTTTAAGTAATATATATATATATATATATTATTTTTTTGTGTGTGTGGTACTGGGGAGTGAACCCAGGGGCATTCTACTTCCAAGCTACACCCCCACCCCTATTTTTTATTCTTTTTCTTTTTTGCGGTACTGGGGATTGAACCCAGAGGCATTCTATCTCCGAGCTACACCCCCAGCCCTATTTTTTTTATTCTTTATTTTGAAACAGGGTCTCACTAAGTTGTGGAGGCCTCACTAAGTAGCTGAGGCTGGCTCCAAACCCAGATCTCCGGTCTCAGCTTCCCAAGTACTGGGATTACAAGTGTGAGCCACCACACCCAGTTTAAGTAATATATTAAAATATTTTATCATATCAATAAATGCCAAGGGTGAAATCAAGATCACCTCAATGGATGCTGATGAGGCATTTGATAAACACAAATTCCCGTGTAAATAAGAATAAAAGTAAAATAGAAATAAGTCATTTCTTTCATATGATAAAATATATTTATGTCAAAATCATAGCTAGGCCGGGCGTGGTGGCGCACACTTGTAATCCCAGTACTTTGGGAGGCAGAGACCGGAGG
>PVJS01057512.1:0-12030 GCA_004027185.1 Glis glis | reverse complement strand
GAGAGAGAGAGAGAGAGAGAGAGAGAGAGAGACAGGGAGAGAGAGCTGAGGCTGGCCGCAAACCCGGATCCTCCGGTCTCCAAAAGTACTGGGATTACAAGTGTGCGCCACCACGCCCGGCCTAAGTAGTCATTTCTAAACCAGGCACAGTGGTGCACGCCTGTAATCCTAGTACTTGGGAGGCTGAGACAGGAGAATAGCAGGTTTGCAGCCAGCCTCACCAATTTAGCGAGGCCCTCCACAACTTAGTGAGACCCCGTTTCAAAATAAAAAATAAAATAGGGCTGGGTATGCTGGGAGTGGTGGCACACGCCTGTAATCCCAATACCTGGGAGGCTGAGACAGGAGGATCACAGGTTCAAGGCCAGCCTCAGCAATTTAGCAAGACCCTGTTTCAAAATTAAAAATTTAAAAAAGGCTGGGCGTGGTGGCGCACGCTTGTAATCCCAGTACTTGGGAGGCGGAGACCGGAGGATCCGGGTTCGTGGCCAGCCTCAGCTACTTAGTGAGGCCCTCTGCAACTTCATGAGACCCGGTTTCAAAATAAAGTATAAAAAATAGGGCCGGGGGTGTAGGTCGGAGGTAGAACGCCCCTGGGTTCAATCCCCGGTACCGAAAAAAAAAAAGAAATTAAAAAAAAAGGATTGGGGTGTAGCTTGTAGGTAAAACACCCCTGGGTTCAATCCCCAGTACCAAAAAAAAAAAAAAAAGTAGTCATTTCTAGGACTTTCCACCACCTCCATTTTAAAAACCACTGACTACAGGCCCCAGACCCTCTGAGAACTTCTGATTCTGGATTATTAATCTGTTTCAAAATTTGGGAGGTGCTCACTTGACAAAGGACAGATGCAACCAATGACCGAAGCAAAACCCAATCATTTATAGTTTCAATTCTGACAAGCCAGGCCTCAAGTAACCAAAACCCAGTAAGCATGTGGTTCTTATTTCTATTCTTGTACATGACATTTTGAAGCTTTATCTACATACTTAGCCTTTGGTACAGCTGAATAACCAAAACATTACACGAGTCATCACACCCGAGCACTACGAACAAAGGCATTTAAATCCCAACAACAAATGCGGCACTTTGAGACAAGCCAGTAAACTATTTTCAAATATTCTTTGTGGGTAAATGTCACAATGTTTGCAGAACTTTAAAAATTCTTGTAACTATTTTCACATGTCAGCCAGATGGCATAGTCTTTCCGATGCCAAGAATTTGATTGATCTTTGAAAAAAAAGTCATTCTTTACAGACTAATGCAGAACGTTCATGAATCAATGCAAATTTATATTTAATTTCTGAAAGAAAAAGTGAGCAGGAAATTGTTTACAATTGTAAACAATTTTACAAGACAAAATAAGTTACTTTCACAGCACCTATACAAATACCAACAAGAAAAAAACATCGCATTTAAAAAATAATCAAATGCCAGGCGTGGTGGTGCACGCTTGTAATCCCAGTACTTGGGAGGCTGAGACAGGTTCAGCCTCAGCTACTTAGTGAGGCCGTCCGCAACTTAAGACTCTTTCAAAATAAATAATTAAAAAATATAGGGCTGGGGGTGAAGCTCAGAGGTAGAATGCCCCTGGGTTCAATCCACAGTACCACACACACAAAAATAAATAAATAAGAAAAAGACAATGCAAAAACTTTTTGTTTTTTTAAACGAGATCTCCTAATCTTTAAACACTGGGGGGAACCTCCTGTGAGTAAAGGCTCTGTGACACGACTGGCAGGCTGCTACTTTCCAAACTGCAGCATTAACTGCTCATCTGAGATCACCCTGCTTGTTATTGATGGAAGAGGGCCTACTGCTCAGACCTTGTTTACAGACACGAAGCCATGCCATCCAAAACAAGGACTGAAACAAGGATGGGATCCAAAATTCTAGAAAGCTCAACAGATCTGCAGTCAAGGATCATACATAGCCAGGCACGGTGGCGCAGGCCTGTAATCCCAGTACTTGGGAAGCTGAGACAGGAGGATCAGAGTTTTGAGGTAAGTCTCAGCAACCTCACGAGGCCCTCTACAACATAGTGAGACCCTGTTTCAAACTAAAAGAATTAAATAGGGCTGGGGGTGTAGCTCAGAGGTAGAATGCCTCTGGGCTCAATCCCCAGTACCACCAAAAAAAAAAAAGACCATACGTGGTCCTAGCTCTTTCCCAGAATTAAAACCACCCAGCAAGCATTGCGTCAGGGGGCTCACTGAGAGGAGCAGCTCATGATCTGTGATGAGCACAGCAGCTGTGTCCACCCAGGGCCTAGTCTGGCGCAGTGTCTGCTCTGAGTGTAGGCCTGGCTCTTATAGAAAGGCACCTGGGTGCTGTTCGCCTGCCTTTCACAAGCACCCAGAGGAAGGGAGCTGCCCAGGGATGGGTGTTTGCAGAGCTCTGGCCATCCCACCTGGCTCTACCCAGTGGCTGGGAGCAGGACGGTGTTACTAAACTGGATTCTGACGCAGATCCTCCCCCTCCCCACTGTCTTAACTCCTCCTCCTCCCACCCCTGGCATGACCCCGTTCTCTGGCAGGCACCTTAACCCAGCACTGACTATTCCCAGTCAAAAATAATTAAATCATGCAAAAGTGGACCACAGTTTCAAAAGATCATCATTAAATAACAAATGAAGTCCCTGAGCTCTTATTATAACTGTTGAGGCAATATCAAATTCAAAGCAATTTAGGATTCTACTTACATATTGCTGAGTTAATATATTCTTAGAATTTAATTAGTATCATAATTTTCAATATAAAGGTTTACAAGGTAAGTCATTCTAAAGGCTATAAAATCTGCTTAAAAATAAAAAAAACAATTATAGAGCAATAAATTTTGACCAGGAACCAACAAGACACTACCATAATTAGTTCTGCCAAAGGAAGCTATTAAACACTAGAGGAAAGCAAATTTGCAGGCTATGTGCCAACAGTTTGCTTAAGTCATGTATTTTACACTTGGAATGTTTTGCATTTATTTTACACGTTGAAAAATGTCAGAAACAGTGATTACTTTTTCAGACCAGCCCTCAAATGTACACTGAATCTATGGAAGAGTTGAAAGCTGTACTATCTGTGAATGCTGTACTATCTGCAGGAAAACATAAATGCTGTGACAGTAAGATGTAGCCAAAGTTGTTAACCAGCAAGACAGAATGGTAACTTTATTTTTAATTTAAAAACAGATTTAAAGTATAAAAAGGTAGGTAGAACCAGGAGAAAGGTAATGATATTTGGTGAATGTTTAATTTGCACCAGATAACTACATAAAATGAAATGAAAAAGTCAGCTTCAGTCTGAAACTAATCCACCAAACTCCATCCACTATACAACAGCCTCTTTCAAATATGTATACACACACAATTATTTCTAAAATAAATTACTATGTAATTGTGTTTACTGGCAGGGGATATAGCTTGGTGGTAGACCATTTGCCTCCTATGTGTGAGGCCCTGACTTTGACCCTCAGCAGTGCCAAAAAAAAACACTCCAAAGTTATTTATTAAAATAATTTTAAGCTAATGTGATAAATATGCTTGATTTTTTAAATCTTGATTTTTAAAATTATTATCATGTATTAGTGTTTAAAACACAAATGAACAGTTGATGGGGAACTGTACATGTGAATAGTGCCAAAAGGACACATTTAGAATAGTTTGTCATAAGGAGAATCCCTTTAATTGAAGGGATTTGATTGTCAGCACCTAATTCAGTGGTCATTTTTAGCTTCCATAATGGTAATTTAAGTATCACATATTTTCTGATGTGATGCAACATTTACTACTAACGCACATGGCTTTAGATACAACTTCCAGTTCACAAGAAATACATAGAATGGAGTGTTTTTCATGGAGTTAAAAGATACCACAAGGGAAGAAAACAAAAAATGCAAAAGGTAGGGCATTCTACAAGACAACAGGACTGGCCTATTCAATAAATCAGTGTATCAAAAAGAGATCATATTAAGAATGGGAGAGACTAAAGGCATAACAAATTCACGCATGTGGTTCCAGATTAGATTATTTAGACATCTCGGGCCAAGTAGGGAAATGTGAATATAATCTGGATATAAAGATGATAAAATAGCTGAGCATGGTGGGACACGCTTGTCAATCCAGGACTTGGTAGAACACCCCTGGGTTCAATCTCCAGTACAAAAACAAATAAATAAATAAAATATGTAACAAATCAAAGTAGAGATCACCAACTAAAAAACAGGCAATAAAACTATTGGTAAACATAAACACGTACACGTGTCCTACTTCTATAAATATAAAAGTTCTTTCTAAATTTCTCAAGGCTGCAAATATAGGCTTTGTGTGTGACAGTTCTTAAAATAAAATGACAATACATTTTCAAATTTTTATTTACAAAATATTCTATTAATCATGAATTTGTCTTGAAAAGCATTTACATTTCTACTCAAAATTTCACCTTTAGTTTGAAATGACAGGTTAAATACCATCACCCCAAACTCTGCTTAGGTAACAGTCACTGACTTAGTCACAGAAGAGCAAACCTATCATTTCATAAAACAGTATGGTACACTTATGTTTTTGTAAGAGAAAAACGTGTTCATCTTTTAGGTTACTGAACTCTTGCACAGTGGTACAAAAGAATTTTTAGCTTCACTCTGATTTATTATCAAAGAGTCCATCATTCAGATGGTAGAACTGGTAAAGCCATTTACCAGGCAAAATGCAGTGCAATGCTTTGAAATATGCTTAAGACAAATGAATAGTCAAGTTGCTCTCCTCGCTTATAATGCCTGCAAAAGGACTAACAAAGCCGGGCGTGGTGGCGCACGATTGTAATCCCAGTACTTAGGAGGCTGAGACAGGAGGATCGCAGGTTTGCCGCCAGCCTCACCTACTTAGTGAGGCTTTCTGCAACTTAGTGAGACCCTGTTTCCAAATAAAGAATAAAAAATAGGGCTAGGGGTGTAGCTCAGAGATAGAATGTCCCTGGGTTCAACCCCCAGTTCCGCAAAAAAAAAAAAGTAAAATAAAAAAGAAAAAAAAATAAATAATAAATAAACAAATAAAATAAATAAAAAGCACTCTTACCTCATGGGATATACTTTACAAAACCAGTATTGGTTCTGACCCCATTAAAATTATTTTACAGCCAGGCATGGTGGTGCGCACTTGTAATCCCAGTACTTGGGAGGCTGAGAGAGGAGGATCTCAGGTTCCCGGCCAGCCTCAGCTACTTAGTGAGGCCCTCCGCAACTTAGTGAGACCCTGTTTCAAAATAAAGAATAAAAAATAGGGCTGGGGGTGTAGCTTGGAGGTAGAATGCCCCTGGGCTCAATCCCCAGTACTGTAAAAAAAAAATGATTTTACAACTCTTAAAATGGATCATGAGTTAATGAAAGCAGCTTTGGTGGTATTATCTGCTAACCTTAAAGGTCATAACACATTAATCAACTTTTTCACAATAGTTGATAAAAAAATTATTTTAATACTTTTTTATTTTAAGATCAGGTTTAGGTCACAGCAAAACTGAGTGTGAAGTACAGAGATCTCCTACATGCCCCCTCCCTCCACATAAGCCCTGGTTTCCCCAAATTGGTCAATGTTGAAAATGCACAACATGTTCGCCCTGGAAGACATTATCTTAGAAAAAGTGATCTTACAATCCCAACCCTAAATTTAAAGAATCAGAGTATGCACATGTTTACTAACACATTAAGTAGCTCGATAAATACTTACCATGTAACATCCAACAAGGAAAGCAGCATTAGCCTGTTTTCTCTGATCAGAGCCAGTAAAATGAATAATTTTCTTCCTTATCATTGTAATGGACTGCATAAAAATAAATAGTCATTAGTATTTTCTTCACAAGTTTCCTAAGTTTTTACTTTGTGATAAATTCAAACTCTTAACAACAAATAAGCATTCACATTAGCAAGACCTTTGAAAGAATTAATGTTGATAACCCAAAATACCTTCTCATAAAAGACACATTCTGAAATTAGAACGAACATAAAATTAAAGAGGAGAGAAGGGGACTTGAACAGATATATGCTTAAAGATAGACTACCTCTGGGCTGTGAAAGAGGGCTGGCTTTGGGGCTGTAAAACCAAGAGCTCTCAGCACTAAGACCAAAGACTGAAGCTCTCCACAGGATGCCACAGCCACTCAACAGTGCTATGTTTTCCTGAGATTTAGCCACTCATAATCATGATATGTCCATAACCATATATAATCATAATCATGACTAGTAATATGGCACAGTAAATAAATGTCTCAAAGTCTAAAAAACAACAATCTATATAACTACCTCTGAAAGATATAAGAAGCTAGAAAAGGTGATGGCTGAAACCTTTTCTTTCTCTTTCATAACTTTGTGTGTGTGTGTATGGCCAGGTACATTCTACCTCTGAGCTACACCCCCAGCCCTATTTTACTTTTTATTTGGAAACAGGGTCTCACTAAGTTATGGAAGGCCTCACTATGTCATTGCCGAAGCTGGCCACGAACCTGCCATCCTCCTGTCTCAGCCTCCCATGTACAAGGATTACAGGCATGCATGACCAGTTTTGTTTGCTTTTTGAAGTGATCTATTCCAAAAACCATTAAATTAAAATACAAGGGTATACAGAGGGGAAGTAATCCACACTGTCAGAAGTCAGGAGAGTGAATAACTGGTGAAGGGCTGTGCAGAGATGGCAAGTAAAGACAGCACCAGTGGACTCTTCCCAGGGTGCTAATGTAGTTCTCGATCTGCTGGTGGAGATAATCACCTGGAGACATTCACTTTGTGAAAATTCACTGAGCTGTACACTCATGATCTGTACACATTTCTGAATGCAAATTATGCTTTAATACCAAGTTAATAATAAAAAAGAGAACCGGGTGTGGTGGCACATGCTTGTAATCCCAGTACTTGGGAGTGGCTGAGACAGGAGGATTGCAGATTCCACATCAGCCTCAGCAACTTGGCAAAACCCTCAGCAACTTAACAAGACCCTGTTTCAAAATAAAAACTAAAAAGGGCTTGGGGGTGTAGCTCAGGTAGAATGTACCTGGGTTCAATCCTCAGTACCAATAAAGAAATAATTTTAAAAAGATATGGAATCTAAACATAAAAAGAACACATGATCAATTAGCATTTCCCGAGTTGTGCTTCACTAATGTGAGGAGAAACAAGTTCAGGTAAAGATGGAAACAGGATTTACTTGGCTCAAAAAGCATGTATTGTCTGGCTTCTATAAATCCATTTTTCAGTGTTTCAATGTTTTAGGGTTTGTTGTGTATTTTCCTTTAGTAGTCTATATGGAGTAAGATAACCAAGTTGATTAAAAAAAAAAAAACAATCCAAAAGTAGTGGTGCACACCTCTAATTCCAGCAACTTGGGAAAATGAGATAGGAGGACAGGAAGTTCAAGGCTAGCCTTGATAACTTAGCAATACCCAGTCATAAAATAAAATGAAAAGAAAAAAATAGATAAAAGGGGGATGTAGCTCAGTAGTAGAGTGTCCCTGGGTTCAATCCTCAGTTCTGTAAAAAAAAAAAAAAGACAGCCACCTAGTAGCACAAGCACAATATACTCTTCATTCAAACTTTCATTATACTTTTTTTTTTGCGGTACCAGGGATTGAACCCAGGGGCATTCTACCTCCGAGCTACACCCCCGGCCCTATTTTTTATCCTTTATTTTGAAACCGGGTCTCACGAAGTTGCGGAGGGCCTCACTAAGTAGCTGAGGATGGCCGCGAACCCAGATCCTCCGGTCTCCGCCTCCCAAGTACTGGGATTACAAGCGTGGGCCACCAAGCCCGGCTTCATTATACTTTTTATCACTATTAACTGAATAGGCAGTAATGTTTTAGTCAGGATGGCCAGTCAACATATTACAAGTTGTTCTAGTAAATTATTAAAAAGGAACTGCTATGTCTTTGGTTGACCTAAGGGATTAAAGTTCACAAATGGCTAGGTGTGAAGGAGGAGGGGCTCTTTCAAAATCAAGCCAAGGAACAAAAGTTGGGGGAAAGAAGGAATTATTTTTAGCTTCCCAGCCTTGAGGGAGAAAAAGACCTGCCAATGGTAACTAGAAAAGGGGAAGGGGAGCGTGCAAGTACATAGGACTTAAATGTTTATGTTCCTACTTAAGAGAGCCCAGGAAGAAGAAAGGCTCTATCTCTGTATAGATTTGTAGTGAATTTGGTTAATACTCAAGGGGGGGGGGATCTCCCTTGCTCATAAATTTTTCATTAAGGTAAATTAAAATATTAAATAAAAATAAATTTGATTTTTTGAATAGCTGTCTGGTAGTAACCCATGAATACAGTTTTGTTTTTAAGTACCTGCTCCCCAGTGCAGATATTTTCGACTTGGTAATTTATAATGACTAACTTGGTACTGCTAGGAAGTAGTACACAAACATTTCTTATTGCACCTGACCAATAATTCAAATATTTTTTTAAAATAAAGGAATGAGGTTTAAGTTTAAAAAATAGAAATATACTTTTGTAATTCTCAGTGATGCAGCTTAAGAATATGCTGTGTCTTTGTATCTCTTGCTCCTTAATCATATGTATAAAGGGTCAAAGTGAAGAGTCACAACTAGTACATTATGGGAATTTCAAGATAGGAGAGCCAGGTATGATGGTGCATGCCTGTAATCCCTGTACTTGGGAGGCTGAGACAGGAGAACTGCAGGTTTGAGGACAGCTTCAGAAAGTAGTGAAATTCTCATCAACTTAGCAAGACCCTGTTTTAACATAAATAAATATATAAAAATAGGGCTGGGGATGTAGCTTAAAGGTAGAATGCCTCTGGGTTCAATCCCCAGTACCACCATCAAAAAAAACAAAACAAAAAACGTTGGGCATGGTGGCGCATGCTTGTAATCCCAGGACTTGGGAGGCTGAGACAGGAGGTTCTGGGTTCACGGCCAGCCTCAGCTACTTAGTGAGGCCCTCTGCAACTTAGTGAGACCCTGTTTCAAAATAAAGAATAAAAAAATAGGGCTGGGGGTGTAGCTTGGATGTAGGATGCCCCTGGGTTCAATCCCCAGTACCACAAAAAAAAGATATGAGAGACAGTAGAGTCCATTTTTCATTTTTCTTGTTAGTTTGCTAGGGCTCCCTGACCAGAATGAAGGCAGATAGAACAAGGATCAAAGCAAGGGAAGAAATTTCTCTTGTTCAATTTCAGTTCCCTAAGGTCAAACAGTAAGAGACTTACAGAATTAACCAATTTCTACTTTGACTTTTCAAGTTTTTGAGAGTCACCAACCCACACCAGAATCAAATGACCCAAATTTAAACGGTTGGATCAAAACTCTAGAAAATAAATACATACACTATGACTTTAAAAGAGAAAATAACAACAACAACACAACAAAAACATGTATATCCTAAACACCACTGCGGTGACAATGGCTTTTGTTCTCAAGACATCCTAAAAAGTCATTTCAGTAAGAAACTGCATTCTTTTAAGAGAAAGAATGCTTTCAAAGTTTTTCTAAATGTGTTTAAAACCTTTTTAAAAATAGATGGAATCTTTCCAAGTTTAAACTAACAATGATTACTTAAGTCAAATCTTAAGTAAAAAAGACATTACCTTTAGTTTCTTATTTATCTTGCAACAATATCTGTAAACCATTGCCAGATTGAGTGGTCCAAAATCTGCGTAGAAACTTTAAGAATGAAAAATAAAAACATATATGTATATTCTAGATGCTCCAAATATAAATGCCATTTTTTGGGTGTGCAAGATCTAATGAATGACAAGAAGGCATCTACCAAACCAAATTGATATGAGTCATATAATTCACAGGTACTGCCTTAGTAGTGGAAGGAATATTTTTGTAAACAATGCCTATTTAAATAAGCAACAAGCGGGCTGGGGATGCACCTGCCTAACATGCCTGAAGCCCTGGGTTTCATCCCAAACACGGTAAAACAAAAATATACAAACAAAAACAGGACAAGTGCTACAGCCTAGATCTAACCTCAATTAACATGAAAATCCCTCCTTATTAAGAAAACTGTTCTTCCATATATATATATCCCACTGGCAAAACCAGTATCTTATTTGGTACAAAATGCAAACTATTAAATGTCCAATATAAATGTTTAACTGTAAGGAAGTTCTTTCATTTTTATCCCCCCAAAGATCTATTTTATTACCACAGGTTTAAAATAAGTACCCTGAAATGAGCAACTAATAGATTTATAGTTTTCCAACATAACTTTAGAATCTCCCCCAAAAAAGTTACTAGCAATCTTTTTAAAAACAATACTTACTTCTCATATTCAAGCTCATTATCTATGCTGAAATAATGTTCATTTGATGCACTCTTTGGTCTGCTGTAGAGAATGGCAAAACAAAGGCGATCTGAAATGGAAAAATTGCAATGTTCCTTCCTTCACGTTATTAAAAAAGCCTCCTATATATCATGATGCAACTCATTTCAAATGAAGTCAGTTTTATTGTTTCCATGCATGTTCCAGATGGTAGGAGTGGCAATGGGTAATTTCAAAATATTCTGGCTCTTTGGGTGGAGAAGAATAAGCAAGATTTTTAAAGAAGTTGCCTGTAAGCATACGTTTTAATAGTGGCAAGTGACACTTGTATAGTGACCTGGATTGATATCTGAAGAAACCTTTCATCATAAAACTGCAATTCCCCTGGAGTAAGAAATTTCAGCAAAGGCAACATGTGTTTGATAACCCAGCCATAAACCTTATGTCAAGCTTCCATATGATTTTTGCTGTTTTCAAGACCCTATAAACATTTCAGTAAGAAAATGTATTTTTTCATGTATTGAGAATGAATGCTTTCAAAATTACTGTTTACAGCTAGCAGAACACAACAAAACAAACCATATGTTTATCCAACTGTTCTTAGGAATCGCTATTTTTATAAAATTTGGAATCACTACTTTGTTTTTTTCGCAATTAGACAAATTACCATTAAAACAAGCAATGAGAGGTTTCTGCATGAGACCGAGAGGCACTCGTGTTGCATAAATGCCCGAGGTTTAGCAAGAATAGTAACCCGGCGCTCGTGTTCAGAGGCTCCACCCTTCTGCCCCTCAAAAAGGCTGCCTGAAGTTTCCGGCGAAACTGTCACCCGCAATACGCAGCAGGAGTAATACTAGCAGTCCTAGGAGAAGATTTACACTGAAAACGTGGCGAAATCAAGGCCAGCCTTTTAAACAGAATTACTTTCAGCAGAGTTAGTGCTAAGAAACAAAAGGGCGTCAGCTGGCAGCCTTTCCTCAAATGGCAAAGTTTTGATGGTGGCTTTTTTTTTTTTTTTTTTGGTCTGCAATTCAACTCACCCCACTGCTACGTTTATTGCTTTGTAAACTCAGAATTTCTGGCAGCCGCAAACACTCCCTTCCAACCCAGGCGACCTCGGACCCTGCGCCGCCACAGGGCTGCGCTGGCAGGGAGGGCGAGGCCGAGGGCGACAGCCACCCGCGCTGCTCCCCAGAGCCGACCGACCTCCGCGGGCTCGGCCCGGGCCGTCACAGAATGGGGACGCCCTCCGCCTCATATCCGTCACCTCGGTCCCCGAGTGGACCCGCGCCCCTCACCTGTCACCGCACCTCGGTCACCTGGGCCACGGGAACGACCCGCGCCCTTCACCTCTGTCACCTGGGCCATCAGAACGACCCGCGCCCCTCACCTGTCACCTGGGCCGCGGGAAGGACCCACGCCCCTCACCTGTCACCTGGGCCACCAGAACGGCCCGCGCCCCTCACCTGTCACCTGGGCCACCAGAACGGCCCGCGCCCCTCACCTGTCACCTGGGCCACCAGAACGGCCCGCGCCCCTCACCTGTCACCTGGGCCGCGGGAACGACCCGCGCCCCTCACCTGTCACCTGGGCCGCGGGAAGGACCCACGCCCCTCACCTGTCACCTGGGCCACCAGAACGGCCCGCGCCCCTCACCTCTGTCACCTCGGCCATCAGCGCGGCCCGCGCCCCTCACCTCTGTCACCTCGGCCATCAGCGCGGCCCGCGCCCCTCACCTCTGTCACCTCGGCCATCAGCGCGGCCCGCGCCCCT
>PVJS01057511.1:0-12029 GCA_004027185.1 Glis glis | reverse complement strand
AGAGAGAGAGAGAGAGAGAGAGAGAGAAAGAGAGAGAGAGAGAGAGAGAGAGAGAGCTGAGGCTGGCCGCGAACCCGGATCCTCCGGTCTCCGCCTCCCAAAGTACTGGGATTACAAGTGTGCGCCACCACGCCCGGCCCGGCTTAACTATTTTTAAGTGTACAGTTCACTGGCATTCAGTCAATTCACAATGTTGTGCAATAATTATCACTATCCAATTCCAGAACTTTATCTTCATCCCAAACAGATACCCATTAAAACAATAACTTTCTGTTCCTCCTGTTTCTAGCTCTTGGTAACTTTTATTATACTTTCTGTCTCTATGAGTTTTACTATTTTAGTTGTGTGTGTTTGGGGGGGATTGAACCTGGGGCATTTTACCTCCAAGCTATACCCCCAGACCTTTTTATTTTTTGTTTTGAAACTGGGTCTCGCTAAGCTGCTGAGAATTTCACTATGTTGCTGAGGCTGTCCTTGAACCTGTGATCCTACTGTCTCAACCTCCCAAGTACTGGAATTACAGGAGTAAGCCACCATGCCTGGCCATTCTAGTTACTTTGAATACGTGGAATCATATATTTGTCTTTTTTGTATGGTTTGTTTCACTTAGCACTGTGCTTTCTAGGTTCATCCATGTTGTAGCATGTACCAGAATTACTGTATTTTTAAGGCTGAATAATATTCCACTGTGCATATATACCACATTTTGTTTATCCATTCATCTGTTGATGGACACTTGGGTTGTTTCCACCTCTTAGCTATTGTAAACAATGCTGTTCTGAACATTGGTGTACAAATATCCGTATTTTTTCTTTCAGTTCTTTTGTATGTGTATTTGG
Organism: Glis glis; assembly: GCA_004027185.1. Taxonomy (NCBI): domain Eukaryota; kingdom Metazoa; phylum Chordata; class Mammalia; order Rodentia; family Gliridae; genus Glis; species Glis glis. The sequence continues at coordinate 11,190 of PVJS01057511.1, read as the reverse complement.
GAATGGAATTGTTGGATCATATGGTAGTCTTATGCCTAATTTTTGAAGAACCACCATACTGTTTTTCATAGTGGCTGCATCATTTTACATCTTAAGCAACAATATACACGAGGGTTCTAATTTCTCCATATTCTTGCCAAATTTTATTATATTCCATTTTTAAAAAAACCATCCAGAAGTGTGTGGTGGCATATGCCTATAATCCCAGTACATGGTAAATTGAGATAGGAGGATTCCAAGTCTGAGGCCAGCCTCAGCAACTTAGTAAGATTCTGTCTTAAAATAAAAAATGGAAAAGGCTGATGTAGCTCAGTGGTAGAGCACCACTGGGTTCAATTCCCAGTACCACCAAAACAAATACATAATAAAAGTCATCTTAATGGTGTGAAGTGGTGTGTTACTATGGCTTTAATTTGAATCTCCCTAATGGTTAATGATATTGAGCATTTTTATGTGCTTATTGGCTATTTATATATCTTCTTTGATGAAATGTTTATTTAAATCCTTTGTCCAGTTTTTGAATTGGGTTGGGGTTTTGTTGTTGTTGAGTTGTAGGAGTTCTTTATATAATCTGGATATTAATCCTTTATCAGATATAAAATTTGAAAATATTTCCTCCCATTCTGAAGGCTGTTTTTTCACTCTTCATAGTATCTGTTTGTGTTACTTTTGACCCAAGTGGTTAGTGTTACAGAGAAAGCCAATAACTAACTTCAAGCATATGATAAATTATGCATAAAATTATTCTAGAATCTCCCTACATATAAATTGCACTTTTAGAAGTTGTGTAATTATTTTACACCATGAGAATTGATACACTGAAAAATTTTAAGAAAATAGATATACCAACTGAAAGAATTAGTATAATGTTCAAAAGTACGGTATGTGTCCTCAGAGAGTGGTTTATGCAGGTAAAATGTGACCCAGTGTGTATATACTTTTGTTTTACATAGGTTTGTTTTCTTCTTTCAACTAAGGCTCATAGTAGAGGGGTAAACTAGTAATGATGAAGGAATGCAAACTCAGTTAGCATCCTGGAGTCCCAGGACTGACAGAAGCAGTGGCCTGGTAGACTTCTGTTCCAAGATGAGTTTTGTTTTAGGTGGTTCTGGGAGGTTCAAAGTCTCAGGAAGAAATCCTCAGAGCTGAGAGCCAAGGGCTCGAGCACTTTATTATGTAGGTGTATAATTTTAGTGTATGTAAGCATGACTGGAAGAGTTAAAAATCAGGTTCCATGCCCCATTCCTCAGAGATGTAGGATAAAGACTGGGGAAGGTGCCAGAAAGTTGACTGTAACAAGCATTCCTTGTGATTCTTAATCCAATGATCCATGAAACACAGTTCAAGAAACACTGCTGGGCCCCTGGCCTTTAGTTTACCCAGCAGCCTGCTCCCACTTCATGAGATTCTCCCCACAATGTATCATGACCATATATCACATCATCCAGTTATGAGAAGAGACATAATTTTCAATAATATGAGAGATTCGAATGGTAATACAATGAAATCAACCTCGTAAACAGAAAACACAAATCATGTTCTATTTGCTCTGTGACAGTGTAAAGTTACTATTTTTTCATCAAAATAGAAATAAAGATAAGCCACGAGTAAGATCTACCCTGAACATTTCAGACTGTTATCTACACTGGACGAGTTTTTGCTTTTTGTTTTTTCATTTGAAGCTTTTGGGCTTGTGCAAAGATTTTAGGACAAGTGCTATCCTCAGCCACCGAGTTCTTCTAGCTGTTTTTCCTGCTTATCTTTTGGCAAGCCAAGCATTCCCAACTTGGATGGCTTTGCAACAGGAAAATTGCTTGATGATTTTAGTGTGAAAGCTGGTAAACTCAGAATTTTAAGTGCTTTCCATATCACTTTATCTACAGGAAAGCAAGAATCAGAAATTAAAGTTCCAGAGAAAAGAGATTGTTTTGGTGAAGTTATTTAAACATGCAGATGGCTTTTTTTTATCAATACTTCCAAAGTGCCACTTTGAAATATCCTATAAAAGGATTTACATTGAACTTCACTTGTTTATTAATTTTGTTAATTTAAAAAAAGAGAGCAATTAACTGCGAGCCTGGTAGTGTGGTTTAAAGAGAGGTCAGCATCACACAGTAGAAAGGATGTGAGCTTTGGAGCCAGACAGATATGGATTCATATCCTGCTTCTTCTACTTATTTTGTGATTTTGAGGGAAGTTATTCCTGAGCCTGTCCTCCTATCTAGTATTCAATGTTTGAGCTGGGCATGATGGCGCACTCCTGTAATTCCAGTACTTGGGAGGCTGAGACGGGAGGATCGAAGGTTTAAGGACAGCCTCATGAACTTAGTGAGACTCTCAGCAACTTAGTGAGACCTAGTTTCAAAAAATAAAAACAAGGCTGGGGGGGGTATAGCTCAGAGGTAGACTGACCCTGGGTTCAATCCCCAGTACTAAAAAAAAAAAAGTTTTGAAATTCTACTTTGTGCCTTCTACTCAGCTTCCTCAAGCTGAGTACTAGGTGCTAGAAATAGAGTGACCAGTAATATATATACTTCTGGAGCATATATTTTACAAGAAAAGAAAAGCTGTAAGCAAACAAATAAGTACAGAAATCACAGATTATTAATAATTATTATGAAGGAAATGTGGTAGAAAATAACTGGTAGGGCCTACTCTAAAGGCCTCCCTGAGGAAGTGACATTGGAGAAGGAGCAGCCCTCTCAAGCGCTGACAGGAAGAGGCCAGCAAGTGCAAAGACCCTCACGCTGGACATGTCTAATGTGTAGAAAACCAGAAAGGAGACTAGTAAGCATGGTGGAGAGGTGTGAAGTGTGTGTGTGTTGGTGAGGAGGTCTGGAGCCAGATCATACAGTTTCTTGTGGCCCTGGTCAGAAATTAAGAATTTTATTTTCAAAGCAACGGGAAGACTTTGAAAGTTAGAAGCGGGGAGGGGGGGCATGGTATCTATCTATCTATCTATCTATCTATCTATCTATCTATCATCTATCATCTATCTACCCATCTATATCATCTATCTTTTATCTACCTATCTATCCATCTATCTATCTATCATCTCTCTCTCTTTCTAAATATATATGTATATATTTGTGTGTGGTACTGGGGATTGAACCCATGAGAATTCTACCTCTGAGCCACACATCCCTACCCCAGCCCTATTTTATTTTATTTTATTTTTTTTTACGGTACCGGGGATTGAACGCAGGGGCGTTCTACCTCCGCGCTACACCCCCGGCCCTATTTTTTTATACTTTATTTTGAAACCGGGTCTCACGAAGTTGCTGAGGGCCTCACTAAGGAGAGAGAGACAGAGAGAGAGAGAGAGAGAGAGAGAGAGAGACAGGGAGAGAGAGAGAGAGAGAGAGAGAGAGTGTGCGTGTGCGCGTGTGCGTGCGCGCGTGCGCGAGCTGAGGCTGGCCGTGAACCCAGATCCTCTGGTCTCCACCTCCCAAAGTACTGGGATTACAAGCGTGTGCCACCATGCCCGGCCCTATTTTATTTTGAAACAAGGTCTTGCTAAGTTACTGTGCACTGGTCTCAAACCTGCAATCCTCCTGTCTCAGCCTCCCAAGTACTGGGATTACAGGTGTGTGCCACTGTGCACCCAGCAATCTTATTTATGTTTTTAGGATATCACTCTGAGAAATCACCGGCCATTCTGCTAGGAGAGTCTTGCAATAATCCAGGTCAGAGATAATGACATCTTAAATCAGATGGTGGAAGTAGGGATGGGGGAAAGTAGATGCATTCAAGATACATTTTGAAATAGAGTCTGACTAGAATGTGTGCTATACACAAGGGACTCTGGTCGATAATGGAGAACCCTCAGTGGGGCAAGGGAAGTGGTACAAGGGAAGGGGAAGGGCAAGAAAGAAGCGAATCAGTGGAATTACTATCATAAACAATATGTACATGTGAGACTATACCAATATCATTCTCGGTACTTCATACAGGTGGAGGGAGGTGGGGGGACACTAAGAGCTGTGTGCATTTATATTAACATCAAATAGATATTCATTGTGATGTGAAACTCCAATGCACCAATAAAAGCACGTTAAAAAAAAAAGAATAGCTGGGCGTGGTGGCGCACGCTTGTAATCCCAGTACTTGAGAGGCTGAGACCGGAGGATCCGGGTTCATGGCCAGCCTCAGCTACTTAGTGAGGCCCTCCGTAACTTAGTGAGAACTTGTTTCAAAATAAAGAATAAAAAATAAGGCTGGGGATGTAGCTCAGAGGTAAAATGCCCCAGGGTTCAATCCCCAGTACTGCAAAAAAAAAAAAAAAAAAGAATGTGTGCTGTACAGAAAGGGGATGAGACAGGAGAGCGACGCAGAGAGGAAGAACGCTATGAAGGCTGATTCCTGAGTGTTTGAATAGTGGTACCAATCACTGACATTAGGAAGGGAGGGAGGAGAATCAGGCTAGCGAGGGAGGCAGGACTCAGATTTATTTTGAATGTTCTGTTTGAGATTCTTCTATATGGTGACCTCCAGAAGGCTGTTGGATACATGAATCTGAAACTCAGGAGACAGATCTCTGATAAAGCTATGAATCTGGGGGTTACCAGAATATATAGATAATATTTAAATGCCTTTAGATCATGCAAAGCCCTTTGCACAGGGCTTCCCAACTTTCCGTTATTCGTATCACACCTTTATTATTTTCCTGTGGCCAAATATCTTCTAGACTATTATTTATATAATGTTTCTCTTCAAACTGACTCAGTTTCATACATAAAGAAATATATGTATTTTAGCAGAAGATAACATATTACAACTCTAAATGGAAAACTGGTTATCACCTGCCACAGCCAGAACTAAACTGTAGAACTAAATATAATAAAACCATCATCGTTAAATCTTAAAAAGTAAAGTAAGACCTACAGAGCCCCTTATAAGCTCCTACCTACCTTCCAGCTTAGGGAAGTTAGCATACATGTAACAAATCCATGAGCCCGCCATGTTGTGAGGAAACCCAAGCTGGTCAGGTGGAGAAGCTGTGTGGAGTGATTCCAGCTAGTTCTCCACTAGTTCCATCTTCCCAGTTAAGGAACCATATACGGCAGTGAAGAAGGTAATTTGGTTGTCCAGCTCAGGCAAACCTTTAGATGATAACTTCCCAGTGTAACCCCGTCAGCCCACAGAACTGTGAGTGAGGGCTGAGGGTGTGTCTCAATGGTAGAGCACTTGCACAGCACGTGTGAGTCCCTGGGTTGGGTTCCAGAACCACCAAAAAACAAACAAACAAAACCCACAAACAACAACAACAAAACAAAAACAAAAAAACCTCTGCAAGAATAACTTGTTATTTTAAGCTAATACATCTTATGAAGGCTTGTGATGCAGCAACAAATAACCAAAACAGTTAGAAACAGGCAATTCACAGAAAAATGATCTTCAACTAAATAAAAGAAATGAAAATTACTTACATGTGCTTCTTGGATTGTCAAAGATTTTTAAAAATCTTGCATTATTGTATTTTTGATGGCAAAGATGGGGGTGAATACTCTCATACATTGTTAGTGGTAATATGAATTGGTACAACCATTTTGGGAGATAAATTTGTGTGTTGATCATTAAGTAGTATGTAAATAGTGCCATGGAAGGACTGACTCGGTAGAGGGTAGTTTATTTGGGAAGTGATCTCGGGAAACAGAAGTGAGAGACATGGAGAATGAACAGATAAAAAGGCAAAAGCCAAGCCAGGCGTGGTGGCACACACCTGTAATCCCAGCACTTGGGAGGCTGAGACAGGAGGATCAATGATTTGAGGCCAGCCTCAGCAACTTAATGAGACCTTGTTCCAATACATAAAATAAAATAGGACTGGGGTGTAGCTTAGAGGCAGAATGCTCTTGGGTTTAATTCCCAGTTTTTTTTTTAAGTAGGGAATTGGTTCTTTACCACAAAGCTCATTAAAGAGTCAATATTTAGCTGGGCATGGTGGCACACACCTGTAATCCCAGTAATTGGGAGGTTGAGACAAGAAGATCATGGGTTCATGGCTAGCCTCAGCAACTTAGCAAGACCCTGTTTCAAAATAAGAAAATAAAAAGGACTGAGGGTTAGCCTGTAATTCCAGTACATGGTAGGCTGAGACAGGAGAATCACTGGTTTGAGGATGGCCTCAGCAATTTAGCCAAACCCTCAGGAACTTAGCAAGACCCTGTTTCAAAATAAAAAATAAAAGGGTCTGGGGCTGCAGCTCAGAGGTAGAGTGCTCCTGGGTTTAGATTCCAGTACTGGGGGGAAAAAAAGGAAAGAAAAAGCCAATGCAAGAATGCTTTATCAAATTGCTCCTAGGGTATGTGGCACCCCTGCCACAGAACCTTCTGAGTGGCCTAAGGAAGTACATCCCAGAAGTGTTTTTCTCAGGGCCAAAAGTAGGAAACATTTATTTGTTGGATCCCAGCTCCTTTGGTCAGAGATGGTTCCATAGGTTTAATTCCCTGCACTTTTGGGCTGTGCAGTCATGATTGTACAGAAGTTTCCTTCTGTTGTTGTAGCAGAGAAACCCCAGGACAGGAGTGAAGGGCATGGGGTGTAGGCCCAAGGTGAGGCTCGGGAAGGTCGCACTGTGGGTACCTGGTCACATCCTCACAGAACTGTTTGATACAGTGGCTGAGGTAAGAGGTGGGGTGAAAAGATTTAAAATGGGGCACAGAGGTGTCCAAGACAGGTTACCCCTTACGAATTTCAAGTCTTCTGATGCTGTCCATTATTCAGTCCAATCTCCTCCTCCTCCTTCTTTTCCTTTTGTGGTACTACAGATTGAACCCAGGGGCATTCTACCTCCGAGCTACACCTTCAGCCCTTTTTTAATTTTTTGTTTTGTAACAGGGTCTTGCTAGGGTTCTGAGAGTCTTACTATACTGCTGAGGCTGACCTCGAACCTGTGATCCTCCTGTCTCAGCCTCCCAAGTACTGGGATTACAGGCATGCGCCAGCACCCCTGGCTTTCACATAGAACATTCACACACCGGACAGTCTCATTCCAGTTTATATATTAAATCAGAACAAAAGTGGCAGCTAGCCAGAGCATGGAGTTACATAAAACAATATGGCGTTCTCAGGGACTTTTTTTTCTTTTCTTTTTTTTTTTTGCGGAACTGGGGATGGAACCCAGGGGCATGCTACCTCCAAGCTATACCCCCAGCCCTGTTTTTTATTCTTTATTTTGAAACAGGGTCTCATGAAGTTGCGGAGGGCTTCACTAAGTAGCTGAGGCTGGCCACGAACCTGGATCCTCCTGTCTTAGCCTCCCAAGTACTAGGATTACAAGTGTGCGCCACCACGCCCAGCTCAAGGACTTGAGTACTTGTTTTTCATACAACAGTGGACTTTACCAGGAGGAGGCAAGGCAGCCTTAACTAACACCATGTTTTTACTGTTCCCACAGAGGGACATATTTACATGCACGAGGAGAGTGTTCTCAAGAACAACACTGGTGAGAGAAACACTATGGTGCTGGGGATTGAACCCAGAGGCATTCTATCTCTGAACTACACCCCCCAGCCCTATTTTGTATTTTATTTGGAAACAAGGTCTTGCTAAGTTGCTGAGAGCCTCGCTAAGTTGCTGAGGCTGACTTTGAACCTGCGATCCTCCTGTCTCAGTCTCCCAAGTACTGGGATTATAGGCGTGCACCACTACACCCAGCTATGTTACTTGAATTTTAAAACTACACATGTATAAAATTTAAAAAGCCAATAAATACAGTCTGGGTCTAACAGGAAGGACCAGTCTTTCCTAAAACTTAGAGGAAACTGTACCTCCTATCTCTTTCAAATAAAAAAACAAAAGATGAAACAGCTTCCTTCCCTCTCCCAGAGAAAGACAAAATCACAGAGATCGTTGAGTCTAGCTATGTTATTTCCTCCAAGAATGTTCAGTAACTTGAATAAACAACCCCTTCTGAGCTACGATGGATGTAAGGCGGGGGGGGTGGATGTGTCATTGCGGATGGGGAATGTGGTGGGGTCATTACACTGAAGGTCTTGACGGGGTTGAAGGGTTTTTTCAGTGGTGACAGAAGATGTGATCTGGAAGAATGTTTGAGACCTGTGACCAGGGAGAAAAGAGTTACCCTAGATAGGGACTGGAATGGCAGCTGAGTTTGGGTAGAGTATAAAGTAGTATGATTTTGATATTTTAATACAAGTTTTTATAAAATTTGGTTTAGTTATTATCTCATTGTGCTAATCATTGTGCTAATAATGTTCTGAGTGGTTGCAAAATACACGCCATATTTCATAACACAAGCAGTGATGATGAAAGAAATCTTAATCGTTTTGCCTCCCAGAGATTTTTGCACAGGAATTTCTTATTTTTCTATAAATTTTATCTGCAAAGGATGATATGACACATTACTAATCAATAGTGACCAAGCCGGATATTGGCAGGACAGCTATGACAAAAGAAGACAGCAGTTTCATAGTAAGGATGAATAATGGAAAAGATAAAAGATAACCTTGACAGATAACTCAGTTAAGAAGGAAATTGGAAAGTATTTTAAGGTCCTGATCCTTACCAATAGGCCATTCTATAGGATTACATCTAAAATAATAGACAATATTTATATAGATGATTTCCTGGAGCCATTGAAATATTTTATTGGTGACTAGTAGATGATGGCATTTTGGAAAATAGATGAAAGGGTTTATTAATAAATAATAGAACCATGCTTAATAACATTAGCTAATGTGGTGGGAGAAATTAATGGAAGCAGTTATTTGGCACCTCCTGCATGCCTTGACAATGGGCTAGGTGACATTTTAAGCATTATATAGCTACCGACCTTAAGGTACTTTGGGTTCATTTGGAGAGGTGCAGAATGATGGAATATTTCTCACAAGGAGGATGGAAATAAAATAAGATGGTAATCATTGATGAATTGCAGGATAAAAAATAAGACTGGTATAGAAATCCAGAGAAAGGTGAGCCCAGTGGAGTTAAAATATATGGTGACAGCTCAATGGAAGTCATTGTCCACAGGGTTTGGGGTGAGACGACCTAGATTAGAATCCTGTGCTGCCATTTACTAGTTTTGTGACCTTGAACAAAGTTATTTAACTTGCTTCCATTTCTTAATTTGTAAAGTAAGAGTAATGATACTTTCCTTGCATTGTTGTTGTGAAGAGCACACAGTCCTTGTCCTGTTCACCTTCAGATCCATTTCTTGCCCTCTCTGTTTCACAATGGAGTGAGGCGATGAGCAGACGCATTTCCCAGTGGGATTGTGTTCTCCCCAGTGGGGTATGTGTTCATATGCTGTAAGCCTAACTTCCAAGGTGACTGTATCTGTGAATAGGGTCTTTGGGGGGTAATGAGGGTAAATGAGGTCATAAAGGTAAGGCCCCAATCATTGGAGGTAAATGAGGTCACAAAGGTAAAGCCCCAATCTGATAGGGCAGTGACTCTATGAGAGAGAGAGAGAGAGAGAGAGAGAGAGATGTGTGTGTGTGTGTGTGTGTGTGTGTGTGTGCGCACGCATCTCTCTCCAATATGTGAGGATACAGCAAGAAGGCAGCTGTCTGCAAGCTAGGACAAGCCCTCACGAGAAGACAACCATGTTGGTCCCTTGATCTTGGACCTTCCAGCCTCCCGAACTGTGAGAAATAAACATCTGCGGTTTAAGCCACCCAGTCTGTGTTATTTTGTTATAGCAGCACAAGCAGACTAAGACATCAGGTTCCTGTGTCAGGCCAATGGCAGGTACAGAAGGAGGCTGGGAAACAGAATGAAGGGAAAGGCCAGAGCACCCCTCCCCTTCTCTGCCTCCGCAGCAGCTCCCGTGGCAGTTATGCCTGCCTTTATAATACTTCTATTGGTGCATTGTAATTATACATCATAGATTCAAAGTGATGCAAACATACATGCGTTTTTCCCTCTGTGTCACACCCCCCCTTCAGTTATGCCTCTTTTATGACCTCAATTCCTTCTGTGTAGGTGACTGTGGTTCTAGTTTCTGCTGGGTGAGTCTGGCCCTGAGTTCTAGCAGCACTACCTCCTCTTTTTGTCCCTCGAGCCCAGGGGCAGCGATAGCATCCTGCTCACACTTGTATCCGGGTTTTCTCCTATTTCACCTTCCGTTCTTCCATCACCTGTGCTAACAATTTCCTGCATTGAAGTTCCTCCATTGTAAATAAGTACCCATGATTTCTGGTTGAATTTAGACTAAGACAAAGAAGAAATTTTTAATTGTAATATTATGAAGCTATAATGTTCCATAGAAGTAATAATTACCCACCCACGTGTCATACTACATAACCATGTTTGTGATCTTCTCTGATAATTGATTATTCCAGAGGACCCAAAGAGGGTCCATTACAGGTCACACCACTGACCCAGTCACACTCCCTCTTTTCAGAAACTTGAACTAAGAGCTGGATGTGGTGGAGCATACTTGTAATTCCAGTACTTGGGAGGCTGAGACAGGAGGATCTTAGGTTCGAGGACAGCCTCAACAAGTAGTGAAACTCTCATCAACCTAGTGAGACCCTGCTCCAAAATAAAAATAAAAAATAGGGCTGGGTGTGTAGCTCACAGGGAGAATGCCCTTGGCTCCTCAATCCCCAGTAACACACACACACACACACACACACACACACAAGAAACTTGAACTAAGAAACACAAAAGGCCATTTCAGCTGATGGTGTTCACTGGAGCTGAGATGCCAGGCTATGAAGTCATGGCTTGATGATCATGTTTCATGTTTTTTTCTTTTTTTTGCAGTACTGGGGATTGAACCCAGGGGGCATTCTACCTCCGAGCTACACCCCCAGCCCTATTTTTTATTCTTTTTTTTTTTTTTTTTTGCGGTACCGGGGATTAAACGCGGGGCGTTCTACCTCCGCGCTACGCCCCCGGCCCTATTTTTTTTTATGCTTTATTTTTGAAACCGGGTCTCACGAACTAGGTAGAGAGAGAGAGAGAGAGAGAGAGAGAGAGAGAGAGGAGAGGGAGAGAGATCGATCGATTGTGTGCGCGCATGCGCACTGAGGTTGGCCGCGAACCCGGATCCTCCGGTCTCCGCCTCCCAATGTACTGGGATTACAAGCGTGCGCCACCACGCCCGGCTTTATTCTTTATCTGAAACAGGATCTCACTAAGTTGCAAAGGGCCTCACTAAGTAGCTGAGGCTGGCCGTGAACCTGTGATCCTCCTGTCTCAGCTTCCCAAGTACTGGGA
>PVJS01057510.1:0-12041 GCA_004027185.1 Glis glis | reverse complement strand
CCTTCTGAGGCTGGGCTCCCTGGAGTTTTCAACTCTGGAGCTCATGATTCCAGTGCTTTCTCAATTAAAATTTAAGTTTATCTAGCCACAGTAGCTCCCACTGTGGGCTTCTCTTCCAGGTAAGCCATGACTCCCCACACCCACCTCTCCCTCTAAGTATCAGACCTGTGGCTAGTTGTGTGAGCTCAATTCTTTGGTGTATCTAAGTACACCAAAATTGTCAGTTTTTAGTTTATAGTTATTATTATTATCATCAACATTACTGGTTGTGAGGATGAGAGTAGTAACTTTCATATTGGTGACAATTGGAACTGGTATCTAGAAGTCCCTCCAAGTCCCCCCAAGAATATGAATACATAAATAAAATCATTAGTTTTTTCTTAAGAAGAGATGCCCTTAGAAATCATAATTTTAACAAGGATATTTTAACAACTTTGGGCAATATTAGTGATTTCTATGACAAAATCATAAATAAGAGTAGTTCAAATGACTGAACACGTGGGTATGCGACTTAGTGTATGAGTTAAAGAGAATCATTTCCTGGTCTCCATCTGCCCTTCTTAATCTCTGTGCAAATTTGATGATGAACAGAATGATCTCATGATTTCCACTCTGACAGTCTCTATTTCTTCTTTTAAAGATACACATGGATTCCTAAAGGACCTGTTCACCTCTAGAGTAAGGTCTTTGCCTCCCAGAGGATTCTCTTCAGTCCTCTTTTCTGCACCTAGCAGGTCTTCAGGTCCTCCAGCTGCTGGTGGAGTGCAGTGTGGAGTTTGAGCAGGAGGATGATGTTTCAGGTGGCAGAGGAGCGCTCTGTGTGGCTAAAGATCTGCTGCAGCATCCTGTGCAGGTCAGACATGGCCTGGGCCTTCTGGAACTCGCGGCCATGCACCATCCCTGGGAGACCCTGAAGTATTTCTGTGCTTCAGACACAGAAAGGGGAGATTCTCCTTATTTGGCCCAGAAGCATCCCTTCCTGTATATAACTCTGAAGCAGTTCAGAGCCCACCACTTGGACCATCAGAAGTGGTGTGTGTTGAGGTCTTGGAAAAGCTGGTAGCCTGGGTGAGGTGTGTGTCTGTGTGAGTCTTGGCCTTACTTTCTCTGAAGGTCTTTTCCATACCTGTCTAAGATAGGGACATATACTGTCAGTAAATTTTCTTCTCTAATCCACCCTGCAACCTATTTCAAAGATGGTTTCTGCTGATTACCTCTACCAAAACACCTGTTGCTAAGTTCACCATAACCATCTATTTTCACAAAATAGTGGGCGATCCCAACCCACATTTGACATCAGTGTGTTGATTCTTCCTAGCAGTTCTAGTCTTAAGTATGCTTGATTCTGCATTCTTTTTTGCACTTCTAATGTATAGACAGTCCAATTCTGCTTTTTGAAATTGCAAGACAATATTTATTTAAAGCATCCCATCATATCAAACTACAGACTACATCTACTCAAAGAGCATCTTCTCTTAATTCTGAATCAATTACTTTCACTTTTCTCTTAGTTTTCCAAGTTGACTTTCATGGCAAACTTCAATAAAACGCTTATCAATAGTAAGAATAGTAAGTACAGCTCAATTCTGTTTCTTTTGTGACTCTTTCTCTTTAGAGTTGAAGCTCATGCAAATGAATTTCAAGACTTTTCTCATTCTTTACAGTCTTCCCACATGACCTCTCTTGTTTCTGGGCCCATTTTGGTTCATGTCAATTGTAGCCTCAAATATTCAAGTGCCAATGGACATTTATACTTAGATGTCCACCAGTCCATTGTAGAAGACATCTGCTTCTTTTTATTTCCTAATCTGCCTTGCTCTAAATTCTGCTGAGAGAAATTCAATAGTTTTTCTTCTCATTATATCCTTTAACCTAGGAGATACTATGAAGAATGATTATTCTTTTTATACTACTTTTCTTACAAAAATGGAAAACATGGAAACAGGAATCATATTCATTATGTCATTTTATATCCAAGAGCAACATGCACCCTGGCTCAAGTCTGTTTTTACTTATAATGTAAATTAAATAATGTTGGGCAAATAAGCCGTACCATCTATTCTTTAATCAGTTTGCAAAATCTGGCTTAGAGTTCCTCTTTAAAGAATTTGCATGGGGTAGATAACCAGAATATATAAAGAAGTGCAAAAATTTAATATCAAAACACAAAATAACCCAATTAAATTGTGGGCAATAGAGCTAAATAAAAGCTTGTCAAAAGAAGACATGCTAATAATCACCAGATGCATGCCACAATTCTCAAGATTACTGATTATCAGGGAAATGCAAATGAAACCCACAAAGATATATTACCTCTCTCCATTAAGAATGCTATTAATAGCCGGACGTGGTGGTGGCGCACACTTGTAATCCCAGTACTTTGGGAGGTGGAGACCGGAGGATCCGGGTTCACGGCCAGCCTCAGCTCTCTCTCTCTCTCTCTCCCTGTCGGTCTCCCTCACTCTCTACCTAGTGAGGCCCTCCGCAACTTCGTGAGACCCAGTTTCAAAATAAACTATTAAAAAAAAATAGGGCTGGGGGTGTAGCTCGGAGGTAGAACGCCCCTGGGTTCAATCCCTGGTACCGCAAAAATAAAAAAAAGAATGCTATTAATAAAAAGACTAAAGGTAGCTAGTGCTGGAGAGGATGTATAGAACAGAAAATCCTTCCACACTGTCAGTAGGAATGTAAATTAGTACAGACATTATGGAAAACTGTATGGAGATCTTAAGAAATTAAAAATAGAGCTATGATATGATTCAGCAATCCCAATACGAGGTATATTTCTAAAGGACATGAAATCAGCAAGTCCAAGAGACATCTGCCCTCCCACGCTCATTGCAGCACTATGCATGATAGCCAAGACAGAGAAACAGCCCGAGTGTTCAACAGTTGAGGAAGATATAAGGAAAATGTGGTGCACATACAATGGAATACCATTCAGCCATAAAAAGAATGAAAGCTTGCCATTTGCATCAGCATGAATGGAACTAGAGATCATTATGTTGAAAGACTCAGGCACAGACAGACCAGTACGCCTGATCACACTCACAGGCGGAATCTAAAAAAAATTATCTCATAGAAGTTAAGATTAGAATGGTGGTTACCAGAAGCTGGTGAGAATGGAAAGCGGAGGAGGGACAGGGACAGGGATATCAATGTGTAAGAAGTGACAGTTGTATAGGACCAAAGAGCTCTGGTGTGCTATTGCGCAATATGGTAACTACACATAACAATAATGCCCTGTATGTTTCAAAAGGCTAGAAGAAGTTATTTTGAAGGTTTCCACAATTAGAAAATGATAAATGTTCAAGGAGATATATATGTTTAACATGAATTAAACATTACAGCATGTGTTCATATACTGAACATAACATGGTATCCCATTAGTGTGTATAAATTGTATGTTTTATTAATTGCTTAAAAGTGCTTAAAAGTTAAATTAAAAAATTAAAAAGGGCCGGGCATGGTGGCGCACACTTGTAATCCCAGTACTTGGGAGGCTGAGACCAGAGGATCCAGGTTCCCGGCTAGCCTCAGCTACTTAGTGAGGCCCTCCGCAACTTAGTGAGACCTGTTTCAAAATAAAGAATAAAAAAATAGGGCTGCAGGTGTAGCTTGGAGGTAGAATGCCCCTGGGTTCAATCCCCAGTACCACAAAAAAAAAAAATTAAAAAGGAATAAGAATTAAGAAGTACCAGAAGATTTCTATAATAAGTTTAATGAACAAAGCAAAATAAATTGATAAAATATAAATAAAAATGTTCTGTAAACCACAATATAAAGATTTACATAATGCTATATAAAATAATTTAAATTTCATAAATAAATATTTAAATAGATAAATAGATACATTTACAGAGATGTAAGGGACTAGTGCCTGTAGAGTAAAACACAGTGTTTCTTAGTAGTCCTGAAAACAATCTCGTCAATTGATGGAATTCATGCTGGGATTACAGCAGAAAGGAGAGTTTTTGAAAAGGCAGAATTGTAGAAATATGATGCTGTTAATGGTCAGTGAGAGTCACTGTCCTGTTGGACCAGGTCTCATTCCTTGCTGCTTAATCTTTCCTGCAAGTTTGCTGATGCAGAAAAGGATCTCATGACCTCTGCTCTGACGACCTCCCAGGCACAGGGGACATACTTCTGCTGTTGCAGGTAGAGAGTGATCCTCTGGAAGTATTTCCTCACAGCCATCAGGGCAGGCTCTTCCACCCCCACCTGCTGCATCTCACAGGCCTCCAGGTCACTCAGATGCGCATAGAGGTCAGCCAGGAGTTTGTCCAGGAGCGTCTCCTCCCAAGCAGCAGAGGACTCCTGTGAGCTGAAGAGGTTGAAGGTCTGCTGGGTCATCTCCTGGAGGACACACATGGCTTGAGGCTCCTGGACCTGCTTGTGCAAAGTGCTCCTGGGGGAATCCAAAGTCCTTCCTGTAGTTCCTGCAGGAATAAAGGGGTATTCTCCTCATTTTTCTCAGGAGAGTCAGAGCTGACTCCTCCTCTGTCTCAGGAGTATCCAGGCCCAGGTTATAGTTGTGAGTCAGGTCCCATACCAGAGAGCAGGTTGACATGCAGCTGAGCACCACCAGGGCCAGCAGGAAAGCAAAGGGCGAGGCCATTGTGGATGTTGCAGAAGCTGCTGGCCTGGCTGAGGTGGGTGATTGTGAGCCTTCCTCCAGGTTCCATGAAGACCTTCCTTTGTGCTTGTGTTTTATACAGGAACCAATATACTTTCCATTTTCTGAATGCCCTCCCCTTACTTTCTACTTCTGTTTTTGCTTTCTTTTATGTATTGTCTGCTTGGGTTTTGAGTAGTACTTCTTAACTATTTTGGTTTTATTTTTGTTTCCCCAACCCCTGGTCTCCGCCTTAGAGCCTTTTGAGAAATTTATTCTTAATTGATATTTCCATTAAATTTTATAGTAGAGTTATACTCTATATATGTATTGTATCTATATCTACATATATTAAAGTGTGAAATTATCCTTTTTATTTAATGAAGAGCTAAGAATGACAAAAGTATAGCTAAAATTAAACTTATACACTTTTGGCTTTTAATTTGATTTTATATCTAAATTTGAGAATGACCTGACATTCACTTTATAAACTTATATAAATTGCAATATATCCAATTATGTTGACTATTTAACATTTCAAAATACATGATAATAATATCAACATAAATATATGCTTCAAAATGATTCAAAACTTTTAAAAAGTGTGAATTTGGGAGGAATGGGAAGTGGATGTTTAGTAGATATCGACTTTCAGTTTTGCAAAATGAAAAGTTCTGAAAATAAGTTACACAACAGTGTGACTATCCTTAGCACTATTGACCTGTGCACTCCAAAATTATTAAGATGGTAAATTTATGCTGAGTTTATTTTACCAGTTATTTTCATTTTTTAATTTACATGTAATATTGGTACTTATTTGTGTGGTATGGTATTATAATGAGCTACATGTATACAATCTGTAATGATCAATCAGAGTAATTAGCATTTCCATATTCTCAAATCCTATCATCTATGTGTTGACAGTTCAAACTCTTCTTCTCTAGTTATAGTTTACAACTGATCTTATTAAAATTAATTTTGTAAAATTGTAGATTATAGTTACCCTACTGGGCTATAGAATCTTAGAGCTAGATCCTTCCCTTCACCTTTTTACCCACCCTCTTTCTGTCCTCCCTCCACCTCCCCTTCCTGGTTCAAGTGGTGTCTGATCTCTCTATTTCTGTGACCTATATTTTCTGCCTCACAAATGAGTGAGAACATATGGAATTTATCTTTCTGTGTCTAGCTTGTTTCCCTTAAGATGATGTCCTCCATTTCTCCCATGTTGCTGCCATAACAAATTCCTTTATTTTATGGTTGGGGGAGTGATGGTCCAGGAGGCTCTGGGCTGCTGAGCAGGCTGGAGGCAGGAACGCACCCTGACCACACAGAGCTGTCCCTGCCCACAGAGCTGTCCTCTGTCCGAAGAGCACATGATCTTCCTGAGGCTGGGAGTATTTTCCTTCCCTGAGATGCAAACACCAAGGAAACGGGTTCATCCTAGTACTGGGGTCTGATCTTTTCAAGACCCCACTTTTTTAGCTCTGAGAAAACCAGCCAACCAATCTATCAACCAACTAAAAGGATCAGTGGAAGGAGACAGACTTAGCCTAAACAGAGAGAAGCCAGTTCTCCACACCTGCCCCTTCTTCATCCATCATGGCCAGTAGGTGGCTCTCCAACCTGTAAATCTTGTAATAGAGAAACGTGGATTTGCTTTTAGTTGCAGCGAATGTTACATCATTATAGCAGGGATATCTCCTCTTTCTAAAACTATTCATAATAGAGAGATAAAGGAGCCACTTATATGTAAGTTACTAACACACCAAGAACTCTCAACTTTTGCTTTTCATTGGCGGCTTTGCACTTTCAAAGGGAGTTGATAGCCAGAAATCACAGTGGAAAACAGCTGTATGCATGTGCAGGGCAGGCTGAGGAGGAGTGGAGGAGGACAGCGCAGTGGTATGTCCAGAGGATGGGGAATATGATTATTGTGCTTCCTGATGAGAGTGTGACCCAGAAGAATAGGGAGGAAAGGGGGAAATGGGCCAGGCACCATAGTCAGCAAGGGAAGTCACTACATGTTTCACTTCAGTTTAGGAAACTAACTTCTCACCCAGACACTTCTACAAGCAGCCATTTCCTGACTGCATCTATAAGTCAGACTTACCTTCATTCTTCTCCAGAACTCTTCCCAGAATGCCAATTTTTAACATTATGTTTTTGCAATTAGCTACTAAAAGAGGTGTGGGAAGGTTCACTATTCCTATGTCTCTTTATATATACAGTAACTATTACGCTTGACATAAAATAGTCTCATTGTGAAGAAATACAAATGGCCAAAAATATATGAAAAATATTCAACATGCTTATCAGTCAGGGAAATGCAAATCAAGAACAACGCTGAAATTTTCTACACTCCAGGTAGAATGGGAATCACGAGGAATACAAATAATACTAAATGCTGGTGAGGATGTGGAGGGAAAGGAACACTAGAACATTGTTGGTGGGATTGTAAATTAGTACAAGCACTATGGAGAATAGTATGGAGTTCCTCGAAAGACTAGAAATTGAACCACCGTGTACCATTCCTCGTTATCTTTCTTTTTCTTTTTGATTTTCTCTCTCTCTCTCTCTCTCTCTCTCTCTGTGTGTGTGTGTGTGTGTGTGTGTGTGTGTGTGTGTTTTACTGGAAATAGAACACACTGGGCGTGGTGGTGCACTCTTGTAATCCCAGTACTTGGGAGGCTGAGACTGGAGGATCCAGGTTCGCGGCCAGTCTCGGCTACTTAGTGAGGCCCTCCGTAACTTAGTGAGACCCTGTTTCAAAATAAAGAATAAAAAATAGGGCTGGAGGCATAAAGGCATTCTACCTCTGAATTACACCCCACCCCTTTTATTTATTTATATTTTGTTTTGAAACAAGGTCTCGCTAAGTTGCTGAGGCTGGCCTCCATCCTATGATCCTCATGTCTCAGCCTCCAAAGACTGGGATTGCAGGCATGCGCCACCATGCCAGTTTCATTCTTCAGTATCTTCCTTTCCTAAAGAATTAAAGTCAGAATATTATAGTGATACGTGCACATCCATGTTAATAGCAACAAAATCTATAACAGCCAAGTTATGGAACCAACCTAGGGGTCTATCACCAGACGGATAAAGAAAATGTATACACACACACACACACACACACACACACACACACACACACACACGCAAATAGAGTTTTACTTAGACATAAAGAAGAACATAATTACATTAATCCCAGGAAAATACATGGAACTTAGAACATCATGCTCATGTGAGATTAGATAGACTCAGAAAGACAAATGCCAAATGCTCTATATCATATGTGGGAGCTAGATAGAAAAAAAGGGAAAAATGGGACATAATAATAATTAGGAGACATTCTAATTGGG
The DNA here is from genome assembly GCA_004027185.1 of Glis glis. Classification (NCBI taxonomy): domain Eukaryota; kingdom Metazoa; phylum Chordata; class Mammalia; order Rodentia; family Gliridae; genus Glis; species Glis glis. The sequence goes on along the minus strand of PVJS01057510.1, from coordinate 4,067 downwards.
GTTAAGTGAAATCTCAGGGTAGTTTTGATTTGCATCTCTCTGATTGCTAATGATTTTGACCATTTTTCCGTACATTTATTGGACATTTGTATTTCTTCTTTTGTGAAATATCTATTTAGTTAACTTGCCCATTTTTGATTGGGTAATTTGATTTTTTGGTGGTGCGTTTCTTGAGTTCTCTGTATATTCTAGATATTAGTCCACTATTGGCGGAGTAGCTGGCAAAAACTTCTCCCATTCTATCAGCTCTCTGTTGAGGTTCTCGCTAGTTTCCTTTGCTGCACAGAAACTCTTCAATTTAACGCAATCCCACGTATCAATCCTCATTTTACTTTCTTGTGCTTTTGGGGTCTTGTTGAGGAAGTTTTTCCCGTGCCTATATGTTGGAGTGTTGGTCCTATGCCCTCTTCAAGTAACTGCAAGGTCTCTGGTCTAATTTCCAGGTCTTTGATCCATCTTGAATTGACTCTTTGATACACTGTTTGTAGGATTGCAAATTAGTGCAACCACTTTGAAAAACAGTGTAGAGGATCCTCAGAAGAATGGGAATGAGCCTACCATATGATCCAGCTATACCACTCCTGGGTATCTACCCAAAAGAATTTAAATCAAACTACCATAGTAATGCATGCATATCTATGTTTATAGCTGCGCAATTCACAATTGCCAAACTATGGAATCAGCCGAGACATCCATCAACAGATGAATGGATTACAAAACTATGGGATATATACAAAATGGAATCTTACTCAGCCATAAAGAAGAACAAAATTATGTGTTTCGCAGGGAAATAGATGGAACTGGAGAATAGTATGCTAAGTGAGATTAATCAGTCACAAAAAGTGAAAGGTCAGATGTTCTCCCTCATATGAGGAAGCTAGGAAGAAATTGGGACACAGAAGGGGCTCCAGGAGAAGGAGAAACCTTAGTGGAATGAAGGAGGGACCTAACTGAGGGAGATGGGAGGGAGGAGGAAGACTTGAAGAGGGAAACACTTCGATGGACATGATGCACATACACAAGCTTATCAAAGCCAATCACTGTGCTGAGCACCGGAAGGAGGGAAGGGGGAGGAAATGTCATGGGAACTGGGGGAGGCCTCGATGAGTACTGTGTGCTTGTATGCCTCTATCACCCTGAATTTCAACAAAATATATGATTACAATGCACCAATAAAAAAAGAAAAATTGGGAGACAGGCCAGTAGAGCAGTGGAAGGAAAAAGGGGAGAGAAAGGGAACTAAGGGGAAGGAAACCGACTAAATAATGTTTATATGTATATATGAAGGCATCACTATGAATCTATCATGTACAATTATAATGCACCCATAATTTTTTTAAAAAGTAGTCTTTTTGCAGTATGAGAAATCCCCATGAAGTGGTAGCATTTCTGCATAGTTCAGATATGTGCCCCCCAGTTGTCTTAGTCTCTGCACTGGTCATGTTTGACCACCAAGGCGAAATTGTCCCTGGAAGAGTTTTTCTTGGCCAGCACACACTACGTCCTGCTTTCTGTCCACTTATGTACAGCTACTATTACATCACATGCAACAGAAATTAAGGAGAGCTCTCTTGCAAATGTTTCTGCAAAACCTAGACAGTTTATTTTACTTCTGCTTTTTACTTGTGGCCTTCTGCTCTTCAAGGAAACGATTAAGAAGCTGAGACCACAACATTATAGAAAGCGGCTCTGTGTGAATGGGCAGGAGGTGAAGGGAGAGAACCACGAGGGTCCCATGGGAACTCCAGCTGAGGGAGGAAGGAGACTCTGGGGCTAGGGGAATGTGTCCTGGAATGCTGAGGGCCAGAGTGGGAACATGCCAGGCACCAGAATAAGAGACTAAGAACCGTGGATTTTCTGCACTTCCATCTAGATGATTATTCCCACTTTTAGATATTTATACAAGCCACCATTCTCCTGACTGAATAGAAATGGGACATTTCGTTACAATGAAGAAAGACAACTTTTCAACCTCTCTAGAATTCATGACAGAATTCTGGAATTTTGAGTCCCTTCCTTGGGAGGTCAGTAACTGAAAAGTAGGGCACAGTTCAAAGAATCTTATAGAAAGACAAATAATATTCTCCTAGATGTCGAGAAAGATAGGAATATACCTACCATACTTTAAATATTTAGTTTATAGAAGATACTATGGTAGCCCATTAAAGCAAGAAGAAAACAAGTGCAAGTCTGAACAGGATGGGAGTTAAAAACACCAACTCCTAAGGTGGCAAGGAGACAAAGTCAGTTCTTGTATTCTCTTGCTCGCCCTCCTCCTCCCCAGTGTCCTCTGTACTTAGTTGTAGGGTCCAGCTCTCACTAAGGGTGCCAGGTCCAGGTATTTTCCTGTGGTAGTGATTGTTTCAATCCACAGAGTAGCTTCCTCACATTCACTGTACCACTAACCAAGAGATACATAAAGTTTAAGGAACAAAGCAAAACAAAAAATTCACTAAATGTAAAGGGTATATTTTATCACATCAGTCACAATATAAATGTACAGGTGAAAGTAAATGAAAGAAAATAATTTAGATCTTATAAATATTATAATAAATATTTAAATAAACAGAGAAACGGATACATCATCATGGTCATTTGTAAGGAATAAAATGTTACTTAGTACTCCTGAAAACATCTGACATAGTGAATTCATGTCACAATTACAGCATAAAGGAGGGTCTTTGAAAAGGCAGAACTTGTGGAAGTGTGATACGGTGTGACCATCACTGAGAATCATTTCCCTGTTGGACCAGGTCTCATTCCTTGCTCCGTAATCTTTCTTGCAAGTTTGCTGATGCAGAGAAGGACCTCATGACCTCTGCTCTGATGACCTCCCAGTCACAGAGGACATACTTCTGCAGGTAGAGAGTGATCCTCTGGAAGTATTTCCTCACAGCCATCAGGGCAGGCTCTTCCACCCCCACCTGCTGCATCTCACAGGCCTCCAGGTCACTCAGCAGCTCATCAAGGTCAGCTAGGAGTTTGTCTAGGAGCGTCTCCTCCCAAGCAGCAGAGGACTCCTGTGTGCTGAAGAGGTCGAAGGTCTGCTGGGTCATCTCCTGGAGGACACACATGGCTTGTGGCTCCTGGACCTGCTTGTTGTGCAAGTGCTCCTGGGGGAATCCAAAGTCCTTCCTGTAGTTCCTGCAGGAATAAAGGGGCATTCTCCTTATTTGTCTCAGGAGAGTCAGAGCTGACTCTTCATCTGTCTCATGAGCACTGAGGGCCATTTTATAGGACTGAGGCAGGTCAGATCCCAGAGAGCAAATTGATGTGTAGCTAAGTACCACGAGGGCCACCAGTAAAGCAAAGGGCAGAGCCACTGAAATCTTTAAATTTTAAATGGCTATTACTATAAGTGAATTGATTACATTAAGAGTCCCTCAGTAAATTTCATTAGGAAGTTAATGTTATATGCCAATAGCTTTTAAGTTTTACTTTGAAATTTTTATTTAGATAATTTAAAATCTTCATTGAATAAAAAGATTAAACTCAACACTTTTATGTACAAAGTAGTGATGTACATTGTGGATCTTGCAGCTGCTGCTGGCCTGGCTGAGATGGGTAATCATGAACCTTCACCTCAGGTTCTGTGAAGTGCTTGCTTTGTGCATGTGTCTTAAATAGGAACCAATATGCTTTCCTTTTTCTGAATGTCATTCCTGTGATTTTCTACTTCTGTTTTTGCTTTCTGATATGCATTGTCTACATGAGTTTAGAGCAGTGCTGTCAAACTGTTTCTTTTTTCATTAGTATTTCCCACTTCTTTCTCCCCAAAGCCTTTTTAAAATTTTTTTCCTAGCTGAAATTTAGGGAATTAAAAAAATCAATTCACTTACAGTAATAGTGATGTATCATACTCGTGTGCAAATTATTGCTTTATAAAAATGTTATTGCAGTGCAATGAAATACTTAAAATCTTTTAACTACTCAAAAGTATTGAGAACTTCCATTAATTTGACATTTTTTTTTCAGTGTTCATTTGTTTCAGGAGCACCCAGGCCCAGGTTATAGTTCTGAGGCAGGTCTCATCCCAGAGAGCAGGTTGACTTGCAGCTGAGCACCAC
>PVJS01057509.1:0-12031 GCA_004027185.1 Glis glis | reverse complement strand
ATATATTGAGATCCCAGGCATCAGAGACTCCAGTGGTTCTTTAGGGTTACACTTCGTCTACTCCACCTACAGAGTCACACACACACACACTTTCTCTACACACGTACACACACACTAATTTTAGGGCAAGCCAGAACCAATTTTATTTTTTATTTTATTAACATTTTCTCCTTATAGTGGGAAAATTTTCACCTCTTTTTTACCAGAATGCTTTCATCAACTTGACCTTGTGATCAGTATCTCCCATTTTGGGCACAATTCCTAAATATACAAGAAAAGTTTCCCAATTTATATGGTATTCTTCCAGGTACACCTCTTTTTTTTTTTTTTTTTTTGGTACTGGGGATTGAACCCAGAGGCATTCTACCTCCAAGTTATACCCCCAGCCCGATTTCATTTCTTATTTGGAAACAGGCTCTTACTAAGTTGTGGAGGACTTCACTAAGTTGCCAAGGCTGGCTTCGAATCTGTGATCCTCCTGTCTCAGCCTCCCAAGTACTGGGATTACAAGCATGCGCCACCATGCCCGGCTCAGGTACTCCTCTTATAGGTGTTGTTGTTGGAGTTCCATGTGCAAATGATTATCTTCAAGTTCCTTAACTTGGCTTGGCAGTGTCTTAGAGTAATGGGAAGAGGGGCACAGGAATGGAAATGAAACTTGTCTCATTTTGGCAAGCCTTTTTCTCAGTGCCACAATTTGTCCTAGCACCTCTGAGAATATTGCCATAACAGTATGGGCATGCTGGCAAAACAAAACAACAGCATTATACAAAATTCAAGCTGGTGTGTGGTGGGGAGGTAGAAGTCATTTGCTTTTTAAAAAGATTCATTAGAGCTGGGCATGGTGGCACACACTTGTAATCCCAGTACTTGGCAGGCTGAGACAAGAGGATCAAAGGTTCACAGCCAGCCTCAGCTACTTAGTGAGGCCCTCCACAACTTAGTGAGACCCTGTTTCAAAATAAAGAATAAAAAATAGGGCTGGGAAGGTAGCTCTGAGGTAGAATGCCCCTGGGTCCATTCCCAGTACCCCCCCAAAAAAAAGATTCATTGGCAGGGCATGGTGGTGCATGCCTGTAATCCCAGTACTTGGGAGGCTGAGACAGGAGGCTCACAGGTTTGAGGACAACCTCAGCAAGTAGTGAGACTCTCATCAACCTAGCCAGACCCTGTTTCCAAATAAAAATAAGAAATAGGGCTGCAGGTGTAGTTTGGAGGTAGAATGCCCCTGGGTTCAATCCCTAGTACCAAAAAATTTTTTTTAAAAATAAATAAAAAGGTTCATTGTAGCTGGACATGGTAGTACACACTTGTAATCCCAGTATTTGGAGGCTGAGATAGGAGGATTGCAGGTTCGAGGACAGCCTTAGCAACATAGCAAGACTTCCAGCAACTTTTTTTTTTTTTTTTTGTGGTACCGGGGATTGAGCCCAGGGGCATTCTACCTCCGAGCTACATACCCGGCCCTATTTTTTTTATACTTTATTTTGAAACTGGGTCTCACGAAGTTGTGGAGGGCCTCACTAAGTAGCTGAGGCTGGCCGCGAACCCGGATCCTCTGGTCCCCGCCTCCCAAGTACTGGGATTACAAGTGTGCGCCACCACGCCCGGCCTTCCAGCAACCTTTCAAGACCCGACTTCAAAACAAGAAATTAAAAAGGTCTGGGGGTATTGCTCAGAGGTAGAATGCCCCTGGGTTCAATCCTCAGTAGCACACACACACACACACAAGAGGTTTATGGTAAATCATAGTATGATTCATGTGAAACAGTAGTAAGGTATATTGGTAACATTAGAAATATTCTATCTTCACTGACAACATGATAAGAAAGAAATGCCACCTTTTTTGTACATTTATTTTCCGCCTTGTACAGTTACAGTCCTCTGCCTAATCTCAGCACACACTTATTATTTCAGGTCCTGTGGGAATGGCTGCTGCTGCTGCTGTGGCAACAGGGAAGAAACGGAAACGGCCTCATGTGTTTGAGTCTAATCCATCTATCCGAAAGAGACAGCAAACACGCTTGCTTCGGTGAGGGCCCCCTTATCCACATCATTACTGTTCCTTAAATGGTTCCTCTGTGGAGGACAGAGCTAGAACATACAGTATTAGATTCCTCAAGGACACCAGGCTAGAGTCCTTGATGGCAGATGTAGACTTTAAAATACTCTTAGATGACAATACATAGATGACAATCTGGAAATACGATTTAACAGATGTATTAATTCACTCAGAGAAAACTTGTTGCCCGTTACATGTTAGGCATTATTCTAAGCATTCTATAGTGAATAGCAAATTTTGTTAAAGAGGAGGGGAGAAAACAAATATATGTCAGATGATTATAAATGCTCTGGGGGAAAAAAAGTAGAATAAGAAAATTAAGTTAAGCCGGGCGTGGTGGCGCACGCTTGTAATCCCAGTACTTGGGAGGCGGAGACCGGAGGATCCAGGTTCGCGGCCAGCCTCAGCTATTTAGTGAGGCCCTCCGCAACTTTGTGAGACCCGGTTTCAAAATAAAGGATAAAAAATAGGACTGGGGGTGTAGCTCGGAGGTAAAACGCCCCTGGGTTCAATCGCCGGTACCGCAAAAAAAAAAAAAAAAGAAAGGTAAGTTAGCAGGAGGTAGGGGGACATGGCAGTTTCTCCGTTTTATAGGGATGGTCTGAGAAACGCTTTTTAATAAGGCCACCTTTGAACAGAAACCTGAAGGATCTGGAAGGGCGACTATGTTGATGGCTAGGGGAAGAGCATTTCAGGCAGAGGGAATGTCAAGAGCCAAGGCTCTGAGTGGGGACCATGGCAATCATGCTAGAGGGACAGCCAGGCAGGACATGAGGAGCTGTGATCAGAGAAGTGGAGGAGAGCCCCATCAACAGCTCTTATCATTCAATATCTGGACTTTGGCTCCTAACTCTGAGTGAGTGGAAAGTCAGTGAAGGCTTTGACCAGAGCAGTGATAGAATCTGACTTATGTGTTTAAAGTTTACTTAGACTACATTCTGTAGACTGAGAACAGACTCTGGGGGAACAAGAATGAAAGCAGGGAGAGCAGTGAAGAGGTAACACAGGCCAGAAGCCATGGTGCAACAGCAGAGGTAGTAAGAAGTGGTCACGGTCTAGGTGTATGTCAGAAGTCAGCTCAGCATGACTCCTTGATGGGTTGGATATGGAGAGTGAGAGTAACCTCAAGATTTGGGGGCTGATTACTAGAATGATAGGAGCTGGAAGAGGAGCAGGCATGGGAGTGAGGGCAGGGCAGAGTTAGTCCTTTGGTTTGGGATATGTGATGCCTCTTAACCATTAAGTGGTGATATAGAATAAGCAGATGGATATATGAGTCTGGAATTCAAGAGACAGTTCTTAGCTGAGAACATTATAAGCATATAGGTAGTACTTAAAACTCTGAAACTGGGTGAGGTTTCTTAGGGAATAGTATGTACCGAGGCCTGAACACTCCACCCTTTCAAGTTTGGACAGATGAAAGGAACCAGCAAAGGAGTCTAAAGAATGGCACCTTGGAAACCAAGTGCAAAAAGTGTTTCAGAAGGAGGGCATATGATCACCCCTGTCAAATGCTGCTTATAGGTTGAATAAGATGCAAATTGATCATTAGGTTTAGCAACATGGATGTCATGCTTGAACTTGACCAGAGTATTTTCAAAAGAGTGATGGGTAAAAGGAATGGAGTGTCTTCAAGAGAGACGAGAGAGAGGAATTGGGGACAGTGACTATAAACCATTTCAAGGAATGCTTCCAGATTTCTTGTTTGGTATGTGGTCCTTTATGCACCACTTCCTTTAAAGGGTAGGCTATGTTCCCAGAAGAATTATAAAAAGTAGAATTTTAGGATGATCTCCCAAGACTTCAGAGGAAAAGCACAGTGTTTCTATTTTATTTATTGTTCCTACACAGTAGTCTCTCCTTCACCTATGGTCAACCCCAGTCCAAAAATTATAAATGGGACATTCCACAATAAAGAATTCAGAATTTTCGAATAACTTTTATTGTTATATAATTGTTATATTGTTACATATCATTATGATTGTTCTATTTCATGATTTAGTTATGGTTGCTAATCTCTTACTGTGCCTAATTTTTAAATTAAACTTTATCATACGCATGTATGTATGTTTAGAAAAAAACATAATATATATAGGGTTTGGTAATATTGAATGTTTTAGGCATCCAGTGGCAGTCCTGGAACATATCCCCATGGATAAGGTGGAACAAGTATGTTTGCAAAAGTTCTTATTCTGTTGATTTGTAAAATCCGATAGGACTGAGAGTTTTTGTTATATCACAATGAAAATCGAAGATACTTTATTTTTGTGGTACTGGGGATTGAACCTAGGGGCGTTCTACCTCTGAGCTACACCCCCAGCCCTTCTTTTTTTTGCGGTACTGGGGATTGAACTCAGGGGCGTTCTACCTCTGCGCTATGCCCCCGGCCCTATTTTTTTATGCTTTATTTTGAGACCGGGTCTCACGAAGTTGCGGAGGGCCTCACTAAGGAGAGAGAGAGAGAGAGAGACAGGGAGAGAGAGAGACAGGGAGAGAGAGAGACAGCGAGAGAGAGAGTGAGAGCCGAGGCTGGCCGCGAACCCGGATCCTCCGGTCTCCTCCTTCCAAAGTACTGGGATTACAAGCGTGCGCCACCACGCCCGGCTCCCCAGCCCATTTTTTATTCCTTATTTTGAAACAGGGTCTCACAAAGTTGTGGAGGGCCTCACTAAGTAGCTGAGGCTGGCCACAAACCTGCGATCCTCCGGTCTCAGCCTCCCAAGTACTGTAATTACAAGTGTGCACAACCACACCCGGCTTGAAGCTACATTTTTAAAGTAATATTTTTGGATAAAACTATGTCAGTGAGAAATAAAAAATTACTGTATCAATAAAAAATTAGAAATAAGTCTTTGAAGTTCCTTCGTTAAACATGGAGATGATATAGTAAAGTTTGTAAGAGGATATCTCGGCAGTAATCCTTTTCAGTAGCAGTAGTTGGTATTGGTAAGATCAAGGAGGATGATACTTGCTATATTCAAAATCGTCATGGCTGTGTCCCAGGGCAAAACCCTCAGGAGACCCTTATATTGGTGGACTAGTTAGGTTTTTAAGAGAAAGGTATGTACATCTCATACCTCACCCTCCCCTGTTCACAATGCATATCTGATCAAAATTCCTTGTCTCCAGTCAGACTTGATCGGTGTTTGATCTGTATCTATCACTCTAATTTCTATCTTTTACTGTTTTTATTCTCTTTTCATTCTGATTCAGGAAGCTTCGGGCCACATTAGATGAATATACTACTCGAGTGGGACAGCAAGCTATTGTCCTCTGCATCTCACCCTCCAAACCCAACCCCGTGTTTAAAGTGTTTGGTGCAGCACCTTTGGAGAATGTGGTAAGTCAGAACTAAGCTGTGTGCCCAGATACCCTTTGCTTTGTGTGGGTTGTTGTCTTTTGAGCCTCTTCCAGTACAGTTGTTAGCACTTCTATTCTCCACTCATCTAGGAGTGCAAGGTGGGGACTGGTTTTCAAACCACTTTATGCAAATCAAAACAAAAAGGACCATTACTGTTTCAACTTCCAATAATAAGATATTTTTAAAATACTTTAAAAAAATTGTATCGGTGCATTGTAATTCTACAAGATAGTGAGATTCATATATGAATACATTCATATATGCACATATCATTATTTGGAATAACAATCTATGTTAACTTGCTAGATGCATTGGGAAAAAGACAGTGTTTTGTTTGTTAAGAAGCCAATGCAAGATTTTGTAAGAAAATTACTAATTTATGTCTGAAACAAATGCTAGATAATTCCAAGATGTCAACTTTTTGAGGCCAAACTGGGAGCATTTATTAATCAGATTTGAGTTGCATATTTAAAATCTCTTTTGTGTTTCTTCAAAGAATTGATTTAATACTCTGCTTCAACTTAGAAATATATTCGAATTAATATACATATATATAAATATATATATATATATATTTTTTGAGATAGGCTTTTACTGTTGCCCAGGCTGATCTCAAACTTGTGGGCTCAAGTGATCCTCCTGCCTCAGCCCCCTTAGTGCCAGGACTATAGAGGTATGCCACCACGTCCGTCCTTGAATATTTTGATTATCCATAGTTAATTTTCTAAAAATAGTATTTTGCCTGTGTATGTTTACACAATATGAACTATTCTTTCCCTGGCCAGAATAACTTTGAATCATAAGTAAAATAATGATCTGTCAAGATTTGAATTTTTTTTTTGTGGCACTGGGGATTGAACCCAAGGGCATTCTACCTCCAGACTATACCCCAGCCCTATTTTATTTTTATTTGGAAACAGGGTCTTGCTAGGTTGATGAGAGTCTCACTAGTTGCTGAGGCTGTCCTCGAACCTGCGATTCTCCTGTCTCAGCCTCCCAAGTACTGGGATTACAAGCATGCGCCACCATGCCCGGCTCTGTATTTTGTTTTTATTAGGATAAAATTTATTGACATTTATTAGACTTCTCCAGTTTTGAATGTAGGCATTTCTAGAACTCAGAATTAGTAATCAATTGTTAGAAATTTTGCTTGCTGTGTTATTTTTTCCTCACCATCTTCTTGTTCCTAAAATGTTATCATCATTTCTTAAGGTTTTTGAGTCTTGCTTTGGATCTTCCCCAAAATTTCTGAGGCCCTAGAATTAAGATGCATATTAACATCTTTCTTTAGAAGAATACGGTAGAAGACTTCTAGTTCACAGTGGTGCCTGACGAGCAACCCTTACCATCACACTGTTGATACATATGAATCTGGGTATATCTTCTCTTCTTTAGTTTTGAATATCTAAAACAGTGCTGCTACTAGTAAAAGTGATAATGTAATCAATAGGGGAAAAACTCATTTGAAAGACCCAGACAAATACCTCTGAAAATTACTCACTGAAAAATCCAAAAGAAGTTTTGGGGAATTGTTTGGTTTCCTCTATAGAATACAAAAAGATATAGTCTGAACAGGAAAGACTAGACTGAAATTAAAAGCAGTATATGCCGGATGTGGTGGCACATGCTTGTAATCCCAGTACTTGGAAGGCTGAGAAAGGAGAATCGCAAGTTCGTGGCCAGCCTCAGCTACTTAGTGAGGCCCTCCGCAACTTAGTGAGACCCTGCTTCAAAATAAAGAATAAAAAAATGGACTGGGGGTGTAGCTTGGAGGTAGAATGCCCCTGGGTTCAATCCTCAATACCACCAAGAAAAAAAAGGTATATATTTTACCATTGGCTGACATTGAATAAATATGTTAAAAATACAAATTCAATAAAACTAGAAACCAAATGAATGCATGAATAAATAAAATGTGGTATATCTATACATCTACTCTTCCAGAGCACTGAAGAAAACAAAAACAAAACAAAAAACCAAGTTAGTATACTGAGAGAACAGGGAAGGAATTTAAAAAGAAAAAACACAAAATATAGAACAAGGTAATAACAGTGAGGCTAATTAATTCTGATGTAAGCCATAATATGAATGGTTTAAATTGCTTTTTTAAAGACTTTCTTGCATATTGGAACAACAATCCAAATCAGAGCCTAACTCTATTCAATTTATATGACATAATTACAGCTGCTCAAAAATGTTAAAATAGCTTTGTCAAGAAAGTAAAAGACAACCCATACAATGAGAGAAAAATACTTGCAAATCGTATACCAGAAATCTTGTATCAAGCCAGGCATGGTGGTTCATGCCTGTAATCCCAGTACTTGGGAGGATCACAGTTTGGAGGACAGCCTCAGCAACTTAGGAGACTCTCAACAACCTGGGGAGATCCTGTTTCAAAACAAAAAACAAACAAAAAAGGCTGGGGGTGTGGCTCAAAGGTAGAATGCCTCTAAGTTTCAATCTCCAGTACCAAAAAAAAAAAAAAGAGAGAGAGAGAGAATATATAAAGAACTTAAAACTCAGCGTGGCATGATGGTGCATGCCTGTAATCCCAGTACTTGGGAGGGGAGGGTGAGACAGGAGGATCACAGGTTTGTGGCCAGCCTCAGCAACTTAGCTAGGCCCCCTTAACTTAGTGAGATCATTTCAACATAATAAATAAATAAGGCTGGGGATGTAGCTTGGCGGTAGAATGCCCCTGGGTTCAATCCCTAGTACCACACACACACAAAAAAGGAACTTAAAATTCAACAATAAAAAGATAAATAGGCAAAGGATCTGTGTAGATATTCCCCAAAAAAGATAGAAATGGCTAACAAGCAAATGAGTACTAATCATTAATAATCAAATTTTTATTTTCATTTTCCCAATGACTAATAGCAAATAATGATAAATGATTATTAGTTACTAGGGAAATGGCAGAACCACAATAAGATAACCAGTCACAAAAGACCACATATCATATGATTCCATTTATATGCATTGCCCAGAATAAGCAAATCTGTAAGTAGAGAAAGTAGATTCATAGTTACCAGGAGCTTGGGAAAAGGGAGGGGAGAATAGAAGTGACAGCTTCTTTTGGGGATGATGAAAATGTTCTAAAATTAGATTGTGATGATGTTTGTAGGCCCCTATGATATATTGAATTATATGCTTTATTTTATTTATTTATTTTTGTGTGTGTGGTACTGGGGATTGAACCGAGGAGCATTCTACCTCTTAGTTACACGCCCAGCCTATTTTTTAAAATTTTATTTTGAAACAAGGTCTTGCTAGGTTGAGAGTCTCACTACTTGCTGAGGCTGTCCTCGAACCTGTGAACCTCCTGTCTCAGCCTCCCAAGTACTGGGATTACAGGCATGTGCCAGTATGCCCAGCTTGAATTATATATGTTAAATGGGTGAATTGTATGGTATGGTAGGCTGAATAATGGCCCACATAGATATACAGGTCCTAATCCCTGGGACCTTTGAGTGTTACCTCATATGGTTAAAAAAAAAAAAGAGTTTTAAGCAAGGCGTGGTGACGCAGGTCTGCGATCCTAGTACTTGGGAGGCTGAGACAGGAGGATCACAGGTTCGAGGACAACTTCAGCAACTTAGTGAGACTGTCAGCAACCTAGTGAGACCCTTTTTCCAAATAAAAAGGACTGGGGATATAGCTTGGAGGTAGAATGCCCCTGGGTTCAATCCCCAGCACTACCACAAAAAATAAAATAAGAAGTACATGCATTGGTAGAAGCAAAAGGTTCGCTATAAGGAAGGGGTCAAGAGCCAGGGAATACAGGCTACACAAGTTAGATAAGGCAAAGAAATAGATTCACTGTAGAGCCCTCAGAAGGATTAGCCTGCCAACAACCTTGACTTGAGTCCAGTGAAACCAAGAAAATAACTTTGTGTAGTGGTTTTGTTGTTGTTTGTTTTTTGATACTGGGGATTGAACCCAGGGGCATTCTACCTCTGAGCTACACCCCCCAGCCCTAGTATTTTGAAACAGGGTCTTGCTAAGTTGCTGGGGGCCTTGCTAAGTTGCAGGCTGTCCTCAAACCTGCAATCCTCCAGTCTTAGCCTCCCAAGTACTGGGATTAAAGGCATGCATCACTATGCCTGGCAAATTTGTATGGTTTAAGTCATCAAATTTGTGGTAGTTTGTGGCAGGCATAGGAGACAAATATGTATAATATGAATTATAGCTCAGTAAAGTTGTTATAAATGTGAAAAGTAAAAACAGGCAAAGTTTGTCAGACAAATGCCTACAAAAATAAATCATGAGCAAGGTGTGTTGGTACATGCTTGTAATACCAGTACTTGGGAGGCTGAGACAGGAGGATCGCAGGTTCATGGCCAGCTTCAACAACTTAGAACCTCTGCAACTTAGTGAGACTCTGTTTCAAAATTTAAAAAATAATAAAATAAGGCTGGGGGTGTAGCTCAGAGGCAGAATGCCCCTGGATTTGATTCCCAGTAAAACACACACACACACACACACACACACACACACACACACACACATCACTCAATCATGGATCAATTTCAGACAAAGCCAAATTCTCAAGACAAAAAAATACCTTAACTGAGAACCAGAGGTCTTTTAGTATTGATAAATATATATAGTGAACCTTTTATGCCTCAAGTAACATTAAAGCAAAACATGTAGATTAAAAAATTAGAAATGTAAGAAAAAAGTCTAAAATGGCAGTAAGTGGCTTCAATATCTTTGCCAGAACATAAAGATCAGACTAATAGCATGTAAAGTTGACATGAGAGAGGCTAAGACAGGAGGATCACGGGTTCAAAAACAACATCAGCAATATAGTGAGAATCTCAGCAACCTAGCAAGAACCTGTTTCGAAACAAAACAATAAAAGGGCTGGGGGTATAGTTTAGAGGTGGAATGCCCCTGGGATCAATCCCTAGTACCACCAAAATTTTTTTTAAAAGATTTAAAAACATCAGCTAAGTGGAAAAACTTAGTAAGAAAAAATTACCAAAATATCCAAACCTCAGTAGAGCAATAAACATACAAAATTTGAAAAACGATAAAAGAACTATATTCTTCAAAGGGCCAACTAGACCCTAATTATTTTGGTTGACTTCTGTTAAACTTTTTTTTTTGGTGTGGTACTGAGAAATGAACCCAGGGACACTCTTCCGCCAAGCTATACCCAGCCCTATTTTATTTTTTATTTTATTTTATTTTATTTGCGGTACCAGGATTGAACCCAGGGGCATTCTACCTCCGAGCTACACCCCAGTCCTATTTTTTTATTCTTTATTTTGAAACCGGGTCTCACTAAGTTGCAGAGGGCCTCACTAAGTAGCTGAGGCTGGCCGTGAACCTGTATCCTCCGGTCTCAGCCTCCCAAGTACTGGGATTACAAGCGTGTGCCACCACGCCTGGTTTATTTTTTATTTTGAAACAGAGTCTCACTAAGTTGCAGAGGGCCTTGGTAAGTTGCTGGGACTGGCCACAAACCTGCGATCCTCCTGTCTCAGCCTCCCAAGTACTGGGATTACAGGCTTGCGCCACCACACCTGGACTCTGTTACACCTTTAAGGTACAGGTAATTCCCTAGTCTTATACCAGTAGTCCTGGTATACAAAGTGGTATTAAAGAACTACAGCTTGCTGTATATCATAATCAGCTATGCAGCATATTTTAACACATAATCTCACATTAATAACAGTTAAATTATTTAGATTTTATATTAATATCTAGCAATTATTGAGTGCTTACTATGTTCAAGGTATAGCCATAAGTACGTTCTGTTATCTCATTTATTTATTTATTTATTTATTTATTTATTTATTTATTTATTTTGTGGTACCGGGGATTGAACCCAGGGGCATTCTACCTCCGAGCTACACCAATGGCCCTATTTTTTTTTATTCTTTATTTTGAAACCGGGTCTCACTAAGTTGCGGAGGGCCTCACTAAGTAGCTGAGGCTGGTCATGAACCCAGATCCTCCGGTCTCCACCTCCCAAGTACTGGGATTACAAGCGTGTGCCACCACGCCCGGCTTCTCATTTAATAATCTAAAAACTGTGGCCGGGCGTGGTGGCAGACGCTTGTAATCCCAGTACTTGGGAGGCTGAGACAGGAGGCCAGCCTCAGCTACTTAGTGAGGCCCTCTGCAACTTAGTGAGACCCTGTTTCAAATTAAAGAATAAAATAGGGCTGGAGGTATGGCTTGGAGGTAGAATGCCCCTGAGTTCCATCCCCAGACCACACATACACAAAAATAAATAAAAATAAAAACTGTGGTATTTGCATTTTGTTATCCTGCCTGAAGCCACCATTAGTCTTCCTTTTGCCCTTCTAGTTGGAGGCTGATCAGAACTATGGACAATTAAAATGTAATAAGCCTATTTATTTTTGGAATATGGACTTCAAATTCAAGATTGTGTATTGTTTTAAGAATTGTTGAGCCGGGCATGGTGGCGCACGCTTGTAATCCCAGTACTTTGGGAGGCAGAGACCGGAGGATCCTGGTTCGCGGCCAGCCTCAGTTCTCTCTCTGTCTACTTAGTGAGGCCCTCCGCAACTTTGTGAGACCCGGTTTCAAAATAAAGTATAAAAAATAGGGCCAGGGGTGTAGCGCGGAGG
>PVJS01057508.1:0-12031 GCA_004027185.1 Glis glis | reverse complement strand
GTAGCGCGGAGGTAGAACGCCCCTGCGTTCAATCCCCGGTACCGCAAAAAAAAAAAAAGTAAACCTTTGCAGCTTTTCTGTATTTGCACTGTTGTGTATTTATAGGCTTCCTGTCTCTGCCACTTTACACTGGCCAAGCACTTGCTGGTGGACTGAGAATACAACAGCAAATAGAGAGTTTAAAAAGAATATCATGGAAGACAACCCCTCAGTGACCTTAATTTAAGTTGTTCTTACCATAAAGGCAGAATTCTTTTATGGGTCCAGTTATAATGGTGGGTGTGTGTGCATGCGTGTGCATACTACTGGGCATTGAACCCAGGGGCACTCTACCTTTGAGCTACACCCCCAGCCCTGTTTTTTTTTTAATTTTGAAACAGGGTCCCATTAAGTCGCTGACAGCCTCGTGAATTGACTGAGTCTGGCCTCAAACCTACAACCCTCCTGTCTCAGCCTCCCAAGTACTGGGATTACAGGTGTGCACAACTGCACCCAGCTGATATAATGCTTTTAGAAGTCCCGTGTATTGCTTATTCTTAAAAAACTCTAATCATAGTGTCCTCGAATCAAACCACCTTTTCTCCCCATGAATGGCAAATTTAGTAAGATTTTCAACCAATCATTGATCCTAGTATAGTATCATATTCTTGACAGTCTTATTTTTGTATTTTCTATTTATGTTTTAAGTTTAATAATTCTTTCCCTCAGCCTAGAAGGTCGCCGTTTATTGGGATATAGTTTTACAAATGAGAGTCATAAGGACATCTTTGGGTTTGGTTTCTAGGAGGGATCCAGGACTAAAGGCCTGACCTAGTAGCCTGACCGCGAAGACGCGGCCACGCATGTGTGCCCAAACACAGCTCCGTGCCATGAATCCAAAACAAAACACACAAGGAAGAAGGGCTGCCGGGGAAGCAACACGCACCAGAGTGCTCAAACAAGGTTGTCACAGGCAACACAAACCACTTCAGACCCACAGTCGTGAGACAATGGTAGTAAAACTGGATTGGAATTCATACTCCAAGGGTCCTGCGCGACACATCGAGTTGCTGTTTCTGAAACCAACTAGCTAAGAGCAAGCTCTGCACTGACTGCTTCTGCCCTGTCTCCTTGACGCACACTATCTTCAGGAGCCTTCTACCGCTGCAGCAGCTTTACAGCCGGCCCGAACGAGCTCTTTGATTTTGGGCAAATGCTCGGGAAGAACAAGGACAGCAGTTGGGCAAAGCAGCAGATGGGCAAAGCGGCCCCCGAGAACTTGCCAGCCGGCGGTACTCACCGCTCCTTTGCAGTAGAGTCGGAGTTGTCCCGATGGAGTGCGCACAATCACTGACATTCTTTTCCTGTCACTGTAAGAGTTTTAGAAAAAAAGTTGTCACTGGTGTGTCTTCTAGGAACCATGTCCTACGACGCAGTACCAATCAAAACACAAAAGGTAGCAGTCCTAAAAATGACCTAGCCCCACTCAAGGTACGGAGGCCTTTCTCCTCAAAGTAGGACTTCAGCCATATGCCACTAACTCTTTTCGTTTCAATCTATCAGATATCAACCGATTTCTTGCCACGTCATGGGGCGATTTGCAGGACAGGTAGAAAAAGGAAAATTTGAGTATCAGCTGTGCACATCTAGTTGACTCTGACAATACTCTCTGAAAGTGTCTTTGTCCATTTTATAGCTCAAAAACATCAAGGAACTTGTGCAGGAATCAGCAAAGTGGGAGATTCCAGACAGATGGGCTTAACGTAAAAGCTCCCCACCATGTCTTCTTTTAGTTGGAGTGGAGAGAAATTACAAATGTGTAGAAAGTTCCTCACGCGGCACTATGGCAGCCTCTCTCACACGTCCCTCGTCATGGGCCATGCCCGCTCCCTCAGCGTCAGGCTCCTGCTGCCTCGATTCCTCTTCCTGCTCTCTACCCATCTGGCATCTTGCTCACCTCCCTCTGCCCCTCTCATTCACTCCCAGACGCCAAACATAAGACTCACCATTCCCTTCCCTAGACATTCTGGTCCATGTCCTTCTCAAACACACCCCACTACACTGGGCCCCAGACACCCCTCTCTGTGGCCTTTCCATTGGTGAACCCCATTAAACCATGTGCATCAAAGAATGAGGACATCATGTCTTCAGCCCTGCATGAGTTCCCCCCTCCTGACTCCCAGGACTGCCTCTGACCTGCATCTGTACTCGCTCCGCTACCTGGTAGTTGAGCACTCTAAGCAAAGTTATTGAAAGTACATTTCAGTTTCTCAATATAGAAGGCAGATTATCACCAACTACTCCAAAGGACTATTGTAGGAATAAGTAGCATCAGGAAAGAGATGAGTCAATTTAGAAAGAAACAGAACCATAACTAGAACCACAAGTGATCCTTCTGTTCCCTCTTACTCTCCAGGATGTCTTTAAATGTATCTCAGGTGTCCTCTCATACTCGCCTGTTTTCATCTGACTCCCGGATCTTCTCCTTGTCTAACCATTAGCTTCTAGTCCCAGTTAATGCAGCCACAAAGCTGCAGTTTCCAACAAGAAATTTTTGGGGGGACACAGAAACGTCGAGAGAGATCTCTAGTATGTCCCTGGCCTCTGCACACACCCCTATGTGAACTACTGCTACATTGACCATCCTCCATCTCTCCTATCCAATATGCAACCCCAGGGGCTTCTAACCAACCAAGATACTCGAACTTGAAGTTCTAAAACTAAAGACTAGGGCAGGAAACTATTTCCTGTAAGAGGATAAAAAACAGCCTTTATCAAACAGCTTATAAAGGAGAGAGGGCAATTTGTGAGTCATTTATCAAAGGTTATTGAAAAACCATCAAATTTCACAAACAGGAAATGGTGCTTTTGAAATGGCTCTTTGAACCTGGCTCTAGTATTGACAGTCCAGCTTTAAAAAGCAAGAAAGAAACAAACATCGAGACATTTATAACAAACCATCAATGTTCCAGAGGAACAAAAGAATCCAACAAAATATTCCTAGGTCTTAAAGAAACTGCACTGGGGAGGCATGCTTCAGAATACATATGGGAGGGCGGCCTGCAGGACCAGGCCTCTCATGGGATGAGCGATTTCATCTGTCACTACATGTCAGTTTCCCAGCTCACATAGAGCAAGAGGGATGACCTCATGGGACCTGGGCAACACCAATGAAAATCATAATCTCATCACCCACTCCCAGCCCTGCAGACATGTCTGCTGCAGGGTGTCAGGCTCTGGGAAGCCGAAGGAAAGGGAGAAGAAAGAAGTGGAACATTTCTTTCAGAAAAAAAAAAAAGCAAAATGACCTACTCCCGCTTCTGTAATTGAAGTCACAAATTCCAAGGAGAAGAGGGTTGTTTCATGGAGATATATTTACCACAGCTAATACTTAGGTACTGACTGCACCCGCCATAGAATCGTGCAAACATGCAGATGCAGCTGTCAAATATACAGTAAGAAGTTTATTTCAAGGGGATGAAAGAGAAAAACATACCTGGAAAATTCTAAGACGTTAAGGATTCCAAACGTCTGTTCCTGCCCCATCTACGGGAAGAAAGCCAGGCTCTTATCTGAGGTGCAAAGTATTAAAATCTCAAAGAAGTTGTCCCCCAATCATAACACACACACACACACACACACACACACACTCTCTCTCTCTCTCTCTCTCTCTCTCTCTCTCTCTCTCTCTCTTCTGGCCTGCACTGTTTTCTCCCAGCCTGGCAGGGTTGGAGCGCCCTCTGCTGGTAGCAGCTTCTCGTTTTCCTTCAGTTTCATGGCTGTTTTAATGGTTGGCTGAAGGTAGCTACTTTGAAATGATAAAGATTAAACACACAAGCTATGCAGCACCATCAGAAACCTCAGGATTTTCCACATTTTATATGAAAGTCTGTGCATAGACCATATCACCGTACCCCCCACCGCCGCAGGGTATGGGATAGCACGCTGTGTTCACCAGCACATCAATTTCCTGCTGCAAAATCTGACTGTCACATGGTTGCAAGACTGTAAACAGGCTCGTGTCAGTCCTGACTAGGTTTTTCTGCCAGATGACTAGTTCCCAAACTCAGGAAGAAGCTTTTGGAATTCAAAGACTTTTTGACTTGAGATTTGCAGAAAAGGGTATCATGAGTCTACATCTGGTTTGCAGGGCAATTAATTGATCAAATGCCCTTGTCTCTCTGGGCTCTTTCTAGTTAGAATGTCAATATTCACATCTTTTTTCATCTGAAAAATTGCGGATTGCATGCATGTCATTTTCAAAGTTTTTGCTTTAATCTGCGCTTTCCCTAACACATCACGGTGGAAAGATTGAGGCCTTTGAAGTACAGCAGACGTGGGTTTGAATCCAGTTTCTGCCACTGAGAGTGTGAATTCTGATGAACAGTAGCAGCGCTCTTCTCTTAGTCTTGAGAGAAGTAATCGATGAAGTAACATCCAGATTACCAAGCACATGGCTGCATAATGCGTATCTTCCCATCCACGGCTCTCCACCGTCTCCTTATATCCTAAAATACCACCAGTGGTCCCCTTCACCCAGCCTCAGTTGGTTTTTATTCACCTCTCTGAATCCACCAGCTTCCCCCTCCTCCTTGGCTGTCCAAGCTGCCAGGCCCTATTCTCAAAGGCGCCCTCTGACACCACCCCACTCGCTGCCAGCAAGGACACGTCACCTGGATACTTCGCAGCCGCAGCCACCTGGAGAATGGGTTCACTGATGGCCCAATATTAGTGGGTGACTAGGATTTTTAGGTTATTATTATTTATGAGACCTAGCTCATCAGGCAGCCTTTCTACTCCCAGAATATGACCTTGAAACTGTAAGAAAATAACAAAGGAGTACTTGGGGAAGCATCTTTAAGAGGGAGAAATTACTGCAGCGTCAAGGAATGGGAATAAGCAAATTCAATCACAAAACCACCTCAGTGTTTCAAGTCTCATTTTTCACTGGAAGAAAAATAGAAATGTAGCCACCCTGTTCACGATAGGCACACTACTTCAAATGTACAATCTTCAAAAAAGTCATGGATCGGGAATGCCAGGAGTACATCCCTTACCGCTTCTATGATGACAGAGTATGGCGTTCTGGCTGTAAAGACGAAGCCCAGTTTCTTAGCTCCTTTTACCAAAGCAGCTTCATCTGTCAAGAACAAGTCGGTGAAACATAACTCCTCATTATGACAGAATTCTATGAAGTCATTTTCCTTTTTTTGGTACTAGATATTGAACCTGGGCTGTTCTACCTCCAAGCTACAGCCCCAGCCTCTTTTTATTTTTATTTTGAAACAGGGTCTGGCTAAGTTACTGATGCTGGCCCTGAACCTGCGATCCTCCTGTCTCAGCCTCCTGAGCACTGGGATCAGAGGCGAGTGCCACCATACCTGGTTCATTTTTCTTTTTTAATGTGGTACTGGGGATTAGAACCCAGGGGCATTCTACCTCCGAGCTATACCCCCAGCCCTATTTTTTAAATTTTATTTTGAAACAGGGTCTCGCTAGGTTGATGAGAGTCTCATTACTTGTTGAGCCTGTTCTCGAACCTGCGATCCTCCTGTCTCAGCCTCCCAAGCACTGGGATGAGGCCTGCACCACCACGCCCAGATCATTTTTCACATTACTTCCCACTGAGGGGAGGGAGGCCTGGGTTACCTGCACAGTAGTGGGGACTCCGGGATAGGAGTCACCTTTCTACCACCAGGGGCCCAAAGTGAGCACTTCTGTTGGATGGGAGGACCTGGACCTGAAGCCGATTCACCCGGAGGAGAGACCTACGCCCCTGCTTTTCCCCAATGGGGTCACGTTCTCTCCAGTCAACGTAAGGAATATTTCCACTGACTACACATCCCCTCTGGGCAAGGCCACGTCTTGGTTGCAGCTCTGTGGGATCCGGCGCACCGGGAAGTGGGCGGAGAGTGACTGCTTCGGCACACAGCTGCCTGGCAGCTGGCAAACCCACCAGGTGTGGCGGATGAGCAAAGAAGCCAGACCTGCTCCCTTCTGAGAGCTTTGTGCAGACCAATGACTTCTTTTTTAAAAATCTATATGCTTTTATTGGTGCATTGTAATTGTACATCATAATGAGGTAAAGAGTGATAAAGACCTAGAAATTAGACCTGCCCATTAACTTCTCCTGAGAAACGGAAGGCAGCCGGGTCCTGTCCTGCCATGGGTGTCATGGCGGGCAGGAGAGCCCGGCGCCAGCTCTCTGTCTTAACTCCTGTAGCCGTGACCTGGAAACCGTGTGAGGCCGGAGACAAGCAGCAGGGTCTCCGTGGGGCAAGCTGCACCTCCACATCTCCCACAGATATCTGCGGACACCCAAATCTGCAGGGTAGGGCAGGCAGCACACCTGCCCCACGCCTCACCTGGGGAGGAGGCCTGGTAGATGATTTCGTCTCCGTCCTTCTCGGGAACCACCGTGTGGCACACGGCCAGCAGCGTGAGGAACTCCTGGATGCAGGGGGCTGTGGGCTACAAGCAGGAGACCAGTCCCCGTCAGTCACAATGCTGCTGCGGTACACGGGAGACAGATCCCGTCATCACCGCTTCATCCATCACGGCTCCCTGCGCCCTTTAGCACATGGTCCAGGTACTGAGCTGGCCCCCAGGTCCCCTGCGACCTGACACCTGCTCCCCAACTGTCCCTCGTGCCACTGACGTCCTTTCCTTCTCCAAACGTGGCAATCCTTCCCCGCTGCCCCATCACCCAGCCCTCTACCCGCTTCCTGGACGTTCTCCTGTGGGCTCATCCCTGGGCTTCCCTGGGTTGTGTCACCCGAGGAGCCCATGATCCTGTCTCAGGGTCTCCTGAGCGCTGGCCTGTGCTGTCAGGGAGAGCCCAGGGCAGCGGCAGCCGTCCTGTGGACCCCGCAGCTGCAGGCCCCGCGCGATCTCACCCTTCCGAGCTCTGCCGCTCACGGACTTGCTCCCGCGTCTGCGAGCCTGGTCAAGGAGGGCTGTCTCCCTCCCCACAGACGATGCCCAGGCCCCGCAAGAAGACACTCTAATCTTTGCGGAGCCCCCAAAACATGTAGTGCGTGCGTCGCTGGTCCTTCCACTGGTTCTGCTGGCACCCGTTACAGGATGGTGGCTGTGTGAGTGTGTGTGTGTGTGTGTGTGTGTGTGTGTGTGTGTGTCCCTTGAATGCTAGATAAGTACTACACCCCAGCCCTCACGTCTGATTGTTAACTCTATAATCCCAAAACCTGTAGGACAGTGCATCCCTCACCCACTAACATAAAACAAACAAAATAAAGTATAAAAAATAGGGCCGGGGGTGTAGCTTGGAGGTAGAATGCCCCTGGGTTCAATCCCCGGTACCACACACACACACACACACACACACACACACAAAATCAATCAATTTCTCCATCCTCCTTGAAGAGAAAAAAAAATCCTTTTTTATTTTTACTTTTTATTTATTTGTTTATTTGTTTTTTACTGGGGATTGAACTCGGAGGCATTCTACCTCCCAGCTACACCCCCATCACTTTTTATTTTTTTATTTTGAAACAGGGTCTCGCTAAGTTGCTGAGGCTGGGCTCAACCCTGCAATCCTCCTGTCTCTGCCTCCCAAGTACTGAGATTACAGGAGTGGGCCACTGTGCCTGGAAAAAAAATCTGTAATTTTAATTTGGATTATGATTGTGGCACATATTATTCCTGCTTTTTACACTGTGAGTGGAATCTGACTTCCATTCTGTTTCATAGTAGTTTATCATTGGGATGTAAGTAAAATGTTGATTTTTTTTTCTTGTAAATTAATTGAATCTCCCATTGTAACATCTTACGAGCCGTGTGTGTTCCAGGTGACTCTTCAGAGTTTTTCAGGCAGACAATTATATATGCTCCACCAATCAGAAATTTCCCTTCTTCCTTCCAGTACACACACTTGCTCAGTTCTCTAACGCTCCAAGACTGACACTCAAAGGCAGGGTGAAAACAAGCGTCCCATACTGAAGTTATTTTAATGCCCAATGTCTTTAACGTGGGCCTTCTAAATAGGCAAGTGACTATGAATCTCAGACGGATCTATGTTTTCACATTAGCAAACATATACCTGCTTCCTCATTTTTCATGGAGTATATTTTAAAGTCATAAATGGATGTTTTTAGTCTCTTCTCTGACCTGTTATTATGACTTAAAGGTAATTTTGTAGAAGCAACTCATGACTGTTCGCGTGCTGCGTCTTATCAACCTCCATGAAAAGAAAATACACGTTAAATTAAAGTTGAGTGAAGTCAAATAAGTGAGAGTAGAGAATTTACAAATTCCTCATGGCCTATACTGCAAAAAAAAGAAAAAGTAAGAAATTTTACCAAAAGTACTTTAATTGTGTTATTGGGGATTGAACCCAGGGGAGGGGCATTCTACCTCCGAGCTACACCCCCAGTTCTTTTTATGTTTTGTTTTGAAACATGGTTTCACTAGGTTGCTGAGAGGCTCACTATTTGTTGAGGCTGTCCTCGAACCTGTGATCCTCTAATCTCAGCCTCCCAAGTACTGGGATTACAGGTGTGTGCCACCATGCCTGGCCCAAAAGCACTTTAATTTGAGAAATAGGTTTCAGTTCAAGATTGCCTTCCTGGGCATCTGAGGACCATCCAGCCCTGCACACCACCTTGTCCACAAAGAAACAACATAAAAGGGGCGTTTGACTTAAGAGAAAATAAGTAAGCCTAATAGTGAAATATTTTCTGAGGGTCTTAAAGAAGAGTCGCACACATATTCAGGTTGAGTCAGGGTCTGGGGCCTAGCTCAGTGGTAGAGCGCTTGTGAGCAGGCACGAAGCCCTGGGTTCCATCCCCAGCAACACAAAATAATAATGATAGTTTCCACTTTGAGCGGTATTGCCAGGAAAAAATCACAAAGATAAAAAAAATTCCTAAGACAAAATTAATCTACCTTTGGTTCTCCACCTAACCTGGCATTCTATAATAAATTAGAGAAAAGAGACAAAATAATCTGAAACCTATAGATGTTTGTAACATATTTCAGACAGGTGCTTTATGTTTGAAAATAAATTTTTTCTGTAACTTCCAAGAAGAAAAATATTTTATAACTTTGAAGAACTAGTTGTTTATTGAAGAATATGCATGTATATATATTTAGAAGTTAAGGGTTTTATTGTAGTAAAATATATGTGTAGTATTTATCACTAACCATTTTAGAGTGTACAATTCAGTGGTATTAAATACATTCATAATTCTGTGTACTGACACCATGACCTGTACTCAAAACTTTTTAATTACCCCCAACACCAACAAATACTGTACACATTAAATCTTAATTCTCCATCCTGTCTTCCTCTACCTCCTATAACCTCTCATTTCCTGTGTCTGTAAATTTGCCTATTCTACATACCTCATATAAATTAAATTATACAATATTTGTCCTTTGGGTGATAGCTTTTAATGTGCACAAAATTCTATAAGTATTTTCTATTTGGTAAACTTGAAAATAGCAGAAAAGTATGTATATCTAAAATTGCTTTGGATATCAAATTGGATATACAAGTATCTAAATAATTTACAGACACAAATGATTTTTTTAAGACTCTAGCTCAAAAGTCCAAGGCATAATGATTGGAAAGAAAGCTGTGCCTTCTTGGTCGGGGGTCTCGGGAACGTCCCCACAGACACAGAGCCAATGGTTAGCAGGGCCATCACAGGATCACACGCGCTGTTCTCTGAAGCTGATTCTCTAAGCGCCCACACAGAGCTGGAGGCTGCCCAAAGGACCCAGAAAGTCAGAAATGATACCAGGAAAAGCAAAAATTCTGCAGTACATAAAAGTGTTGCCTCGTAAGGAAAGGAAGGGTTTTCTTGGGTCAAATGTTTTAATTTTAGTCAATGAAATATGGGCATACTTAGCTGAAAACCCAAAATGCTTCTTCCCTCTTCCCAACCATATTATGGCAAAATAAAGTGATCTAGTAGGCCCTGAATTTAAACTGCTGAAAAACATCCACTAGGTACTTTCAATCCCATCCCACATCTTCCCAAAGACAAATACTAACCTGTGGTCTTGATTATTTATAGTGAAGGCAGATACTAAATGTTTCCCCAGTTAACAATAATTTCTTGGATTTTTTTTTTTATTCATCTCTCCCCCTGGTACCCAGAGCAAGGTATTTAATATAAATGAGGCTTTCAAACTTTGTTGCGTGAATGGATCAGTAAACACGCCTCTCATGTAAACGAGGGTCCAGCAGTTTGCTTCTACTCCTGATCCAGAGCTGAGATTCTGCAGTGCACAGGAGACTGTTCACTGGGGGCCTCTGCTACTCTTTCACCTATTGATCCATGCTGGGAAAACAAGCCGTGTGAACCTAGACCAGGAGCAGTTGGCTAAGCTTCCTGCCCCCCTCCCCAGTCTCCCTTCCCGCTCACCACACCTCCACTGTATTGCTAACCTCAACCTGAATACCATTTGCAGACACCTGCCTCCTGGTTCAGAAAGCCAGTCCTCACCGTGCACCTGTTTCTTCGACATCTTTGATTAAAACCACCCTCCTCCAGAGAAGGGTCTCCGGCACACCACTCTTCTGCCTGGAGAGCCTTCAGTCTAGTGGCCGGATCGACCGACCTCTAACATCAAAACCCAAGAAGGAACTTATTTGGTGCCTGTGACGGAGGCAGCATCCTCTCACTGCTCACCACAAAGCATTTGCGTATGACCACTTTCCTGAATTACCAGCACCATAAAATTGATGCTGCATCTCCTCCCAGGCTCCAAAATAGCATCTTCCAAGACACTGCACGTATATAAACAACAGTGTTTCATAAGCTACGTGGTGTCTTAGAGGTCAACTGGTGGACTCACATGGTGGTCCTCAATGTTCTTCAACAGCCTGGGATCGTTAAAGTCACAGGAATCACTAGGGGGAGGAGATATCCGACTGTAAGAGAGAACAAATACACATACATAAGAAAGAAGAGAAAACATGGTTGTCAGTCTTAACTCTGAATAGATATCAGAGTTTAATACAGCAGGAATATATATATATATATAATTTACGTTCAATTCAAAAGTTCCTGTTAAGATCACTCAAATCTAGGAGGAATCTGGCTTCAAGAAGAACCACACCTTGCCAGGTGTGGTGGTGCACACTTGTAATCCCAGTACTTGGGAGGCTGAGACAGGAGGATCGCAGGTTTGAGGCCAGCCTCAGCAACTTAGCAAGACCCTCAGCAACTTAGTGAGACCCTGTTTCTAAATAAAAAATAAAAGAGCTGAGGGTATAGCTCAGAGGTAAAATGCCCCTGAATTCAATCCCAGGTACCAAAAAAAAATCAAAATTCAAAACACCTGGGAAACTGGTGGGGTTGTGCCTAAAAGAGCAGGAGAGCAGAGGAAAAGGACGCTGCAGGGGTGAGGAGAGAATTCTCAAATCTGAAAGTGAGAGTACATGAAAACTATCATGGGCTAGAAGGTGAGAATAAATATCAGAAAAAATATGGAAAATGGGAAAGATAATAGAGAAAGATAATACAATTGGAAGCTCAAACCAAGGGTTGAATGTATGCCTAACAGGAGACCAGGGGGAACGGAGGGCTGGAGGGGATCGAAGTCATCACAGACGCAGCACTGTGGCCCCCCCAATAGCTAATGAGAGGAAACGTGCAGACGGAAACGGCTCACTAGCCGTCCATTAAATGCTCGACATAATGAAGCAAAACAAGCCTACCCCGACGGTCATGAGAGAAATGACATAAGCTCAGGATATACAGAAAATGGTAAATGCTTCCAAAGGGCTAGGGGAAAGAAACAAAGGACAGGTGACACACAGAGGAGGCGATGCTAAACCTTCTTCCGTGCTAGAAACATACTATTTTGAAATATATGCATAAAGGCCGGGCGTGGTGGTGCACACTTGTAATCCCAGTACTTTGGGAAGTGGAGACCAGAGGATCCGGGTTCATGGCCAGCCTCAGCTCGCTCGCTCTCTCTCTCTCTCTCTCTCTCTACCTACCTACCTACCTAGTGAGGCCCTCCGCAACTTCATGAGACCCGGTTTCAAAATAAAGTATAAAAAAAAATAGGGCCGGGG
>PVJS01057507.1:0-12030 GCA_004027185.1 Glis glis | reverse complement strand
GGGAGGAGCCGGGGCGGGGAGGAGCCGGGGCGGGGAGGGCGGCGACTCCGGCGGGCCGCGTGCGGCAGGTGGACCCGTCGGGCTGACACGGCGGCGGCTGCACGCCTCCCTGGCGGGCGGGCCGGACGCGCGGGCGTGGGGAGTGGAGCTGGAGCTCCGCCCTCCCGCCCGCAGGCAGCTCCTGGGACCCGGGGTGGTTGTTGCGACAGGGCAAGTTCCTTCTCTGCACCAGACTGTGGCGCACCCTCCAGAAAGTCCCGAGTCAGTCCCGCCTGTCGCCAAGGCTGCCGGTCCACAGGGCCCGCTGGGGCGCCTTTTCCTTTTCCCCTGGCCGGAGTCGGGGTTTGCAAGAGTCCTATCCCAGTCTCCAGGCCACTGTCCCAAGGGTCTGTGTCTTACACGGTTCCTGTCCCTCCCTTGCTGGGTTCCCCTGCCACTCACCTCACAATGCAGCTGTTGCCCCTCTTTGTGGAGGAGGTGAGCGCTGGGCACCTCTAGATGGCTATCTTGCCATCTATCTTATAACTTTTTGATAATTAAAATATTAATAATAAATTGGTTTACATGGCATTCTTTGGAAGACAATTTAGAGATTACTTGTGTGTGTGTGTGTGTGTGTGTGTGTGTGTGTGTGTGTGTTTTACTGGGAATTGAACCCAGGAGCATTCTGTCTTGGGGCTATACTCCCATCCCTTTTTAATTTTAATCATGATTGTTATTGTTATTATGTTGGGGATTGAACCCAGGGTCATTCTACCACCAAGCTACACCCCCAGCCCTTTTAACTTTTTTTTCTTTTTTTGAAATGGGGTTTAGTTAATTTGGTGAGAATATCTCTGAGTTGCTGAAGGTGGCCTCAAAACTGCGATCCTCCTATCTCAGCCTCTCAAATACTGAGATTACAGGTGTGTGCCACCAAGCCTAGCTGAGACATGTACTCTTTATGACAGGTATTTTTCTCCACATTATTTGCATTTTATAGCTTAAACTATCAAACACATTTTTAAAAAGGTAATTCCAACTCATTTGCATCTTATACTCCGTAAACCATAAGCATTATTAAAACAACACTAAAGTTATTTGAGGTGTCATCTCATAAACCAAATCAAGTTAGGAACATATATTTTGACTAATTTGAGATACACAGTAGAGAAAGGGGTCTCACCTTGACTCCTGGGCCTCAGTTTGGCCTTTTCAAAATCCCCCCTGAAAATTAAATTGTGACAAACCAAGTTTTGATTTCTATAGTACAATTCTCACGTAAAGCTAAAATATCTTCCATAGTTTCCTGATCTCACCATTCTCCATTCCCATGGTAAGTAAGCAAAAAGTACATATATGACTGTATTTCTAGGAGGAAAAATTTAAGAACAGTGAGAGCCAGATATTTAAACTCTGCTTCCGATTTTAGCACCACTTTGTCCATTGCTTAGTAGAAGTTACAGGACCACAGTAAAAGTTAATTTGTCCAGGTAAGTCATGAGCATAAGTACATCTTCCCATATTTCACAGCCCTCTCTTACCAGTGGATTTGGCAAGGCAAAGCCCACATCTTCATCTATATGGTATTCTTCAAGGATTTTCCAAGAATCTTCCATAGGAGATACTTGCTTGTGTGCCATTCTTGCAGTCTGCCCCTCCGGCCCTCCTCAGCCTTGAAGAGCTTCAGAACATCTATTTATTAGAGCCATTGTCAAGACTGGTGACTACAGCTTATCACGTAAGCAGGCAAAAATGACTTCCACTTTTGGTATAGTTTCATTTTCTACTTTCTTTATTTGTAATTTGGTGAATAATAAAACCACAGAAAAATTTCTGTTCATCATATGAGGAAGCTGAAAGTTTATATTCCATATTGGATCTTTGTCAATGAGGAACATCATTTGTTGACTGTGATCTGAGAAGCCAGAAAATCTCAATATTTTATGGCCTTGATGAGGTAGAACAGAAGAGGTAAAATATTAGGCAGACAGGAGACAAATTGGGAAGGAAAGGAAAATATAGTTTTAAAAATCTAAAACCCTTAGCTTCACTCTGCAGGGCTTGCCCAGGATTTGCCTAGAAAGCCAGACCCATATCTTTAAAATCACAATGGGCTAGCTTCAAATCTGAAATTCCTGAGGCTCAGAACTCCTCTCTCCTCAGTTTCCTGGGGGGGGGGGGGAGAATCCCAGGAAAAAGTTACACCTTTTGTTAGAAAAGCCCTGCATCCTGGCTTCATGTCTCCATGCCTCCAGGGTCCCTGGGAGTACTATCTCAACACCTTTTGTTTGGCAAGCTTCAAAGAGGAGGTCACCATCCCATGGTACCCCTTGGCCAGCTCCTCTGGAGTGTGCCCTATAAGAAAAATTGAAAAAGATCCGAGAGTTTTTTTTTTTTTGTCTCAGAGCAGCCGCCTTTATGCTTCTTTCTGTGCCCCTCTGAGACCCTCTCTGCCACGGCTCTCATACCCTTGAGATGGCCCATGCCTCTCCTGAACGCGTATCACCCCTTTCTTGAATTAAACCTATGCCTTTATCTCTGACTGGTGCATACTGAAATTCTTTTCGACACGGAATCCAATAACCCACAAGAAATCATTGTGTATACCCATGACAGTCTCATAGGGATTCTTTTTTTTTTTTTTTTGGACAAGGGATTGCACCCAGGAGCATTCTACCTCTGAGCTATACAACCCAGCCCTTCTTTTATTTTTCTATTTTGAAACAGGGTCTTGCTAAGTTGCTGATACTGGCCTTGAACCTACAATTCTCCTGTCTCATCCTCCCAAGCATTGGCATTTCAGGCATGTGCCACCATGCCTGGCTTAATTTTTATTTTGAAACAGAGACTTGCTAAATTGCTGGGGCTGGGCTTGAACCTGGAAATTGGGATATGGGGATTGTAGATGTGTGCCACCACACCCAACTTCCTAGGGATGCTTTTCTTTTTTTTTAATTTATTTTTTGTAGTACTGGAGATTGAACCCAGAGGTATTCTACCTCTGGGCCTTGAATCTGTGATCCTCCTGTCTCAGCCTCCCACGTACTGGGATTACAGGCATGCACCACCACACCTATCTTCATAGGGATTCTATATCTTTCTCTTTCGTTTGTTTGCTTTTTACCTGTGCCCAGCTCATAATCCCAGAGAGTACTTGGGAGCGAGGGCTCAGCCTTTTGCTCCGTGGCTGCCTAGATCTGAGGCTTTACTTGAATCTGGCTCCCCTGTTAATTTCACCTGTTTGGATAGCCTGGATGTTCTTTTCTCTATAATGATTATATCGTTTGTCTTAACCCCCTAGTTAGTACATTTTCAATTAACTGATGCACATCATTACCTGAAAATGTGGTTATCCTGTTTTTTGGGGACATCACTCAAACCAGTACTATTAAAAATAAATCTATAGAGGAATTTATCCAGACTCATGCTAAACACACATTTATTCTCTCTTAATCTCTATATTAAGAGAGAGCTATTGTCAGCTATTGAGGAGCTAGAAAAACTAGGCAGTTAGGGTAGAGGACCTAGGAACAGAAAGGGTAAAAATAAACCATCTGCAAAACGAACAAAAACAGGGAAGGTTAATAAACTATGGGGCAGCAATGACCAGCCCCAGAAGATTAAAGTCCATCAGTCTGCAAGATAATAATTCAAATTAAGGATTAAAATTGGGCAAAAGACATTGGGTCCCCAAAACCCAATTTTGACCAATCATAAAGGAGCACATGGTAACATTTTATACCTTACCTCAATAAGGTATAAAAACTCACCTCTCGCCGGGCGTGGTGGCGCACGCTTATAATCCCAGTACTTTGGGAGGCAGAAACTGGAGGATCCCGGTTCAAGGCCAGCCTCAGCTCTCTCTCTCTCTCTCTCTCTCTTTCTCTCTCTCTCTCTCTCTTCCTGTCTCTCTCTCTCTCTCTCTCTCTCTCTCTCTCTCTCTCTACTTAGTGAGGCCCTCCGCAACTTCGTGAGACCCGGTTTCAAAATAAAGTATAAAAAATAGGGCCGGGGGTGTAGCGTGGAGGTAGAACGCCCCTGGGTTCAATCCCCAGTACTGCAAAAAAAAAAAAAAAAAAAAAAAAAAACCAAAACTCACCTCTCTCAAGAACTTCAGGGGTTACTCTCTTCTGGGACTATTACCCCCTGGGTGGAAGGGGAAACTCACCTCAGGGCCCCCGGGGTCCTTGGGTCTGTAAGGAAAGGAGTTTCGACACGTGCCAGTCAGAGAAAAGACAGAGGTTTAATTCAAGGAAAAGGGAGATACATGTTCAGGGAAACGTGGGCCACCTCAAGATGTGAGAGCAGCAGCCCCGAATTCTTACAGTCTCTTTTATATAGGCACTGGAGATGGGGAGGGGGTTGGTTAGAGGTACTAGGTGGGAAACTGACTCCTTTCTTTGAAGTTTTTCCATGGGCAAAAGATGTGGATTCCCTCAGGACATCTGGGATCAGAGACAAGCGGAGACAAAAAGTCTGATGGCCAGCAGGCGGCCAGCTGAGTGTAAGGCTTCTTAACAACAGGTGTGATCTTTTGGAGTTCTGGTGGAAGGTGAAGTTCTTTCTCTTCCAAAACTAATCGCCTCAGGAATTTTGGATGTGAAACTAGCTCATTGTGTTCTTTTTTTTTTTTTTTGCGATACCAGGGATTGAACCCAGGGGCGTTCTACCTCCACGCTACACCCCCGGCCCTATTTTTTATACTTTATTTTGAAACCGGGTCTCATGAAGTTGCGGAGGGCCTCACTAAGTAGAGAAACAGAGAGAGAGAGAGAGAGAGAGAGAGAGTTAGCTGAGGCTGGCCTTGAACCCGGATCCTCCAGTCTCCACCTCCCAAAGTACTGGGATTACAAGCATGCACCACCACACCCAGCCATTGTGTTCTTAAAGATATGGGTCTTGCCTCTTTGGGCATCCCAGGCAAGCCTGCAGGGCAAGCTAAGGACTTTATATTAGATTTTTTTTAAAAACTGTATTCTCCTTCCCTTCCCAACTTGTCTCCTTTCTACCTAAAATTTTATCTTTTCTATTCTACCTCATCAGGGGGAGCTGTTTTTGTCTTCTATCTTTCCTAGACTTAAACTAAACTTTCATATTTCTTTTTTTTTTTTTTTTGTGGTACCAGGGATTGAACCCAGGGGCGTTCTACCTCCGAGCTGCACCCCCGGCCCTATTTTTTATCCTTTATTTTGAAACCGGGTCTCGCGAAGTTGCGGAGGGCCTCACTAAGTAGCTGAGGCTGGCCGCGAACCTGGATCCTCCAGTCTCTGCCTCCCAAGTACTGGGATTACAAGCGTGTGCCACCACGCCTGGCCTTAAACTTTCATATTTCTATACCATTCTTTAGTACTTGGACTTCATTCATCAAAATCCACTGGACAAGAACTCAATAAGAGGAAATACCTTGTATCATTATCATCCTCTATAATACATCAACTTCCTCCTTATCATTATGTCATAATTTTTAAAATATAGCTTTATTTTCAGAAGAAATATATCCTCAGTTAAAAAAAGTCAAATGATCTAGAGCATGAAAGAAAAGTTGAACAACTCATTGGAATACCATCCACTGACATTTGCCATGCATATTTAGGTGACTGTGTTTTATATCATTTTTTGAGAAAATTAATAACAGCTAAAGTTTCCTGGGCACTTACTAGCATCAGGAATTTCCTAAAAACTTTGCACATAGTGACAAATTTGACTTATTATAATTCTCTTATTAAGATAATTTTATGATGTTCCTGAAAAGGAGTTAGGGTGATTCAGTATTTTCTGGGCCATTAGTTTCTTGAACAAAACACAATTAAGCATAATCTTAAGGAAGAAAATATCATCTTAGACCTCAAAATATTTGTACCAGTTTAATAGATACTTAATAGTCCCAGAAAAATAACTACACACATCATACAACACTGTGGAAAACAATGTGCTGTAGAAAGGCCCACAGGGGATTCGATATAAGAAAAAACAGACTTGAAAATTCATTCATTTAATATACTTATCTGGTGTGGTGGCATATGCCTGTAATCCCAGTACTTGTGAGGCTGAGACAGGAAGATCAGCCACTTAGTGAGACCCTGTTCCAAAATTAAAAAAAAAAAAAGCTGGGATGTAGCTCAGAAGCAGAATGTCCCTGAGTTCAATCCCAGTACCCCCCAAAAAAGCCTTTCATATATTTAAAAAAAGACAAGATTGAGTCACACGTGGTGGCACATGCTTATAATCCCAGTATTTGGGAGACTGAGACAGGAGTACCACAGGTTTGAGGACAGCCTCAGCAAGTAGTGAGACTTATCAACCTAGTGAGATCCTGTTTCAAAATAAAGATAAAAAAATAGGGCTGGGGGTGTAGCGCAGAGGTAGAATTCCTCTGGGTTCAATCCTAAGTACCACAGGGGAAAAAAAAGACAAGATTGAGAAGCTCTACAGAAACTATAATAAATGTAAATAATAAGCAAGCAAATATTCTGGAATTAGTGTCATGGGAGAAGGGGCGATTCTGTGAAAGATCTAGAGGAGTTCCCAGTAGGGGACAGAGGAAAACTCCTCAGGACCCCTGGGGTCTTTGGTTTACATGACAGAAAAGAATTTTTTTTTTTTTTTGTGGTACCAGGGATTGAACCCAGGGGCATTCTACCTCCGTGCTACACCCCTGGCCCTATTTTTTATACTTTATTTTGAAACCAGGTCTCACGAAGGTACGGAGGGCCTCACTAAGTAGAGAGAGAGAGAGAGAGAGAGCTGAGGCTGGCCCGAACCTGGATCCTCTAGTCTCCGCCTCCCAAAGTACTGGGATTGCAAGCGTGCACCACCATGCCCAGCTCAGAAAAGAATTTTAGCATGAGCCAGTGAGAGACAAATTCATTTAGAAAAGCAAGAAATACACATTCAAGGAAAAATGTAGGACATCTTCAGAGAGACACATTTTGGGGGTGCGTGGCTCTTCTTTTATTATAGACTTACCTGAGGAGTGGGTAAGAGAGTGTATGAGAGGATGACATTAGTCAGTAGTCACAGATGATTCAGGGTGTTTGGGTATTCTGCAGGGTTCTAATGGAGCCCTTGCTATCTTATCAATAGGTATTTCTTTTGTTTAGACTATGCAGGAAAGGCTAACAGTGCCCAGGGAAATTGTTCTTTTGTTTAAACCATTTAGAGGTGGGATGGATAACAGTACTCAAAGATTACTCTTTTGTGTGACCTCTGTCCTCTGACCAACAGATCCAACTGATTCTGAGGTTGGATAATTAACAGTTCAAGGTATTTTTCAAGTGAATGAATTTCCAGTTTGGTTTGGGGCTACCTTTCTGGATCTTTTGTGTGGTCTCTGTTTGACCAATAGATACCTCTGTCAGTATAGTCAACAGTGCTCAAGATAATTATTAAAGACTTGCAAATTCCTCAGAGATTTGGGATTAAGAGAGATTTGGGACTGTCATGGGAAGACAGAATGATTTCTTGTGGGTTCTTGGCTCCAGTGTCAAAAAGAATTTCAGCACATGCTAGTCAGAGATAAAAGGCATAGGTTTAATTTAAGAAAGGTGGAGATACAAGTTCATCTCAAGGGTATGAGAGCCGTGGTAGAGAGGGGCTCAGAGGGGTGCAGAGAGCTGCTGCAGAGAGAGAGAGACCAAAGCCTCTCTTATCTAATATACCTTTTTTCTTATAGGCCCATTTGAGAGGGGCTGGCCAGGGCCACATGATTCTCCCAGAGTCCACACAATCTGCAGAAGAGAGGTGCAGGTCACCCCAGGGCCCCCTGGGTCACTACCTGAGAGTTCCCCAGGCCAAGTGCCACCGATTACACACCGCTTTCTCTCAAAGCCAATGTGAGAGAGAGAAAAGCTCCCAATGGGAGGGGTTCCCTAGAGGGTAACCATTTAGGGTGGCTGGTCTAGGGGTTTATATAATTCTCTAAGTCCTGGTTTAGTTGGGGTCTCAGAGGCAGTTTCCTGGAATTTGCATAGTGTATTTGCATAGTGTCCTTAGAGTCTCCTTCTCTCAGTCGGGGTCCAGGACTCTCTAGGAAATCTCCTGGACTCTCTAGGAAATCTCCTAGGTACTGTTGATCAGTGGAACAGTTTGAGTTTTGTGAAGCTCTGATCACTCTCAGGAAACTTCTGATCTTGTGCCAGTTTTGGAAAATTGCTCTGATATTAATTTCTGATAAAATGTAAAAGGCCGTTATTCAGGCAGAGAGAGGCAGTAGCTCTGTTACATTCCAAGAGCCCCCCCCTTCTTCTTCTGCCCCTTTGTTCTAAATGATTAACCCATAGTAAGAATGTAAAGACAATTGAAGCCTCTAGCCTTAGAAGCACCAGAGACTTAAGAGCACCATAGAGGCAGTTAAGGCCTTCAGCCCTGAGATCACAGTGACTCTGCCTAGCACATTTTAAAACCGTAAAGATAGCGAGGGCCTTATGCCTTGCTTTTGGAGATTATATTGTTTACCTCCTATTCTTTGTGACTCGGCCTAAGTATGAGAAAGGCAAACTCCATGTGTTACATCAAAGTACCCATAGTTGATAGACAACCAATACAGTCCAATACAATAGGGGTAAAAACAAAGTAGATTATTGACCTCTGCACTTAGTAAATGCACTTAGTAGACTAGAAGGTACCACCTACCTAAGGAATACGTTATGCCTAAGAAATAAGTTACTAGCTCATTGCCTTGGTAACGCTGATAAAAACATAATGTACAAAGGGTATTTAAGGGGCCGGGATCCGAGGGAGGGGCAGAGTTCCACTTTCGGGCTCTCCAGCGTGCCTTCCAGGCATGCTGCTTTTTCCTTGTCTCTTTTTCTATTTCCTACTGACTTTGTAATAATAAAATTTTGTTAAGCTGCAACCGAGCTGCCTGTTAGTTTTAATTCCCCTCTTCAGAAAATCTGATCTGAATTGAAGGGAAAAAGCCCACAATGCTGCTCCCACCATAACAATCTTATTATCACTTAACATTTGGGACATCTGGTCCTTTTCAGGAGCTATGGAAGTTAGTTAGCATTTGTTGCCTCTCAGGAAATGAAGTTTTTCTACATAGCCCTTGACCCTATCTGCCTACTTCTTTTCTACTTCCTCAGTAACATGAGTAAGGATGCTAGGGAATTTTGCCACAGGCTTCCATATTAAAGTTATATTTTCCTTGTTCTTCCTCTATGTCTTCTTTATACTTACTTCTTTTCTTTCTTCCTACCTCATTAGCATAACTAAAAAAGGAATTCATGAACTTGCAGATATATCAGAAGATTAAAGCCTGGAAAGAAAAAGCATGATAGAAAACACACATACACACAGAGAATAAGAGACAGAGGTGGGCTGGGCATGGTGGCACATGTCCATAATCCCAGTGCTTGGGAGGCTGAGATGGGAGGACCGCAAGTTCAAGGACAGTCTCAGCAACTTAGTGAAATCCAGTTGCAAAATAAAAAGGGCTAATGGCATAACTTAGAGGTAGACACTCCTCCCCTTCCTGGCATTCAGAGGGTGTAGCGAGGGAATATAATATAGATGTGATCTTAGAGGAAGAGACAGGGAGGCAATGTTTAAACCAATAGGGGCTAAGAAGTTTCAAACATAATGGAAAACATGAAGTCTCAAGTAGTCAGCAAACTACACACCTCAAACAGAATTAAATGGAATGAAATCCATAGCTAATCACATCATAGCAACACTGCTCAAAATCAAAGACAAAAACCCTTGAAATATTAAAATTTCTGAAAAAAATAAAAGAAAGAACTTTAAAAGAGCAACAATGAGATGGCAGCTGAGTTCTCAAAGAAACAATTGAATCCTGAAGATAATGGGGTGGTACCTTAAAGGTGCCAAGGGGAAAAGAAATAAGGCAGGAAAGAAATATATTCACAAAACATATTGTTTAAGAACATACATAAGATAAAACAATTTTTAAGGCAATTAAAACTAACAATGTATCACCAGCAAACACACAATCAAGAAAATATTAGGGCGTTTTGATTTTTCAGAGGGAACCTGATCTCAGAAGCAGTGAGGCAGGGCAAAGAACTTGGGAAGAGAAAGGATTAAAAAAGGCCTTCTGTGCCACCTTCTGTGACATGGGGAGGTGAGTAGGGAGGTGAGAGATGGACAGCAGCAGGAGGTCAGAGCCCAGCAGCACACAAGACAACAATGCAAATTTTACTTTCTTAGCTTGGGTGGTGGCCCATGCCTGTGATCCCAGTACTTGGGAGGCTGAAACACAAGGACCACAGGTTTGAAGACAGCCTCAGCAAGTAGTGAGACTCTCATCAACCTAGCGAGACCCCTTTTCAAAATAAAAATAAAAAACAGGGCTGGGGGTATAGCTCAGAGGTAGAATGCCCCTGGGTTCAATCCCCAGTACTGCACCCACACACAAAAAATTTACTCTGTTTCAGGAACACTCCCTCCTGTGTGGGGCAGCTGTGTTTGTCATCTATCTTTCCTTGACTTAAAACAAACTTTCATATTTCTATAACCTTCATTAGTCCTTGGACTTCATTTGTCAAAATCTACTGGACAAGAACCCAATAAGAGTAGATACCCCCATATCCCAGATGGGATGCCAAAATGAAGGAAGGGAACCAGTAAAGGAAGTATTTGGTTTCAGTAGCAGTAAGTGATAAGTGTTGAAAGAGGTAACTATTTGGCTGAGTGTAAATGAATGATGATAAAACAATAATTATTGCAACAAAAGCAAGTTAGTGTAGAGTCTTATATAGATGATTATGTATGTCATAAATATGTACATTAATTCAATTTAGATGTATAACAACAGCTCATATATTACTATTGTTATTATTATTATTATTGTTGTTCTACCTCCAAGTTATGCCCCAGCCTATTTTGTTTTTTAATTTTGAAGCAGGGTCTCCCTAAGTTGCTGAAGGTCTCACTAAGTTGCTGAGGCTGTCCTCGAATCTGCGATCCTCTAGTCTCAGTCTCCCAAGTACTAGGATTACAGGTGTGTGCTACCATGCCTGGCAACAGCAACTCATATATTACGAAGGTGAGGATGGGGTGCAAATGACATTAAAATTCTTCCATGTTCTGGAAAGAGAAATGTGAACTAATTATAAAAATTTTGAAAACTTACAGATGTTCATTTTAATTTCCAGGTTTAGCAATAAAAACATAGTGTAGGAATGTATATAAGCAACAGGCCAGTAGATGGGAAAAGTTTTTTAGAAAATAAATCTTAATTAACACATGAGAAGACATTTTATTTATTTATATTTATTTATTTATTTATTTATTTATTTATTTATTTATTTCATTTATTTATTTAGGGATTGAATCCAGGGGCATTCTACCTCTGAGCTAGACCACAGCCCTTTTTTAATGTTTTGTTGTGAAACAGGATCTAGCTAGGGTGTGAGAGTCTCACTAAGTTGCTGAGGCCTCAAACCTGCGATCCTCCCATCTCAGACTCCCAAGTACTGGGATGACAGGAGTGTGCCACCAAGCCCAGCATGAAGACATTTATAAAAGGAAAAAAGGATGCTGAACAATTAGATAAAAAAGAAAGCAAATAATTCAAGGGGACATTTATGTGTAAATAGACAAAACACTCCAATTAAATTACAAAGATTTTCAGGTTGGAGTTTTAAAAATACCTTACCTATATGATGTTTAAAATATAATACAGTAAGCTTATAATAATATGATATAATATGCTTATAATAATATGATATAATAATATAATAAGATGATAAAAGTACACATTATAAAACACTAGTAATGATAGTTGATGTAAATATAAAAATATTAGGTAAGTTAAACCTTGAGGCAAATGGTATCATTAAAAATTCTTAGTCAAGCCGGGCGTGGTGGCGCACGCTTGTAATCCCAGTACTTTGGGAGGCAGAGACCGGAGGATCTGGGTTCGCGGCCAGCCTCAGCTCTCTCTCTCTCTCTCTCTCTCTCTCTCTCTACCTAGTGAGGCCCTCCGCAACTTCATGAGACCCGGTTTCAAAATAAAGTATAGAAAAAATAGGGCCAGGGGTGTAGCACGGAGGTAGAATGCCCCTGTGTTCAATCCCGGGTACT
>PVJS01057506.1:0-12031 GCA_004027185.1 Glis glis | reverse complement strand
AAAAAAAAAAAAAAAAGACAAGGATGTCCGCTGTCACCACTCCTTTTCAATATAGTACTTGAGACTCTAGCCAGAGCAATAAGGCAAGAGAAGGAAATAAAAGGAGCACAAATAGGAAAAGAGGAACTGAAACTATCGCTATTTGCAGATGACATGATATTATACATAGAAGATCCAGCAAACCCAACCAAAAGGCTCATAGAACTGATCAACAAATTCAGCAAAGTGTCTGGATACAATATCAATCTTAAAAAATCAGACGATTTTCTGCATGCCAACCATAAATCCACTGAAAAAGAAATCCAGAAGACATTTCCACTCACAATATCCCCCCAAACAATAAAATACTTGGGAATAAACCTAACCAAAGAGGTAAAAGACCTCTACAAGGAAAATTTTAAGAAACTGAAAAAAGAAATTGAAGATCTTAGAAGATGGAAAGATCTCCCATGCTCTTGGGTAGGCAGAATATAAATCATCAAAATGGCCATTCTTCCAAAAGTGATCTACAGATTCAATGCAATACCCATTAAATTACCAAAGTCATTCTTCACTGACATAGAAAAATCTGTCCTTAAATTCATTTGGAACAACAACAACAAAAAAAACCAGAATAGCCAAAGCAGTTCTCAGCAACATGAACCATGCAGGAGGTATTATAATACCTGACTTCAAACTACACAACAAAGCCATAGTAATAAAAACAGCATTGCATTGGCACAAAAGCAGAAACATAGACCAATGGAGCAGAATAGAAGACTCCGAAACAAATCCACACACCATTTGTTGAACGGGCTATCTTTTTTTCAAGTGGATGTTTTTAGCCCCTTTGTCAAAACAAATGGTGCTGGCAAAACTGGCTAACCATATGCAGAAAAATAGAAATAAATCCCACTTTCTCACCTACTGTAAGAGTAAATTCAAGATGGATCAAATACCTAGAAATCAGTCCAGAGACCTTGCAGCTACTTGAAGAGGGCATAGGTCCAACACTTCAACACACAGGCACAGGTAAAGACTTCCTCAACAAGACCTCAAAGACACAGGAAACTAAAATGAGGATCAATACGTGGGATTGCATTAAACTGAAGAGCTTTTGTGCAGCAAAGGAAACCATCAAGAACCTCAACAGAGAGCCGACAGAATGGGAGAAGATTTTGCCAGCTTCTCCTCTGATAGAGGACTCATATCTAGAATATACAGAGAACTTAAAAAAATCACCACTAAAAAAACAAATAATCCAATCAAAAAATGGGCAAGTGAACTAAATAGACACTTCACAGAAGAAGAAACACAAATGGCCCATAAATGTATGACAAAATGTTCAACATCTTTAGCAATCAGAGTGATGCAAATCCAAACTACCCTGAGATTTCACCTAACCCCAATTAGAATGGCAATCATTAAATACACAAACAACAACAAATGCTGGTGAAGATGTGGAAACGTAGGAACTCTAATACACTGTTGGTGGGATTCCAAATTAGTGCAACCACTTTGGAAAACAATGTGGAGGATCCTCAGAAGAATGGGAATGAACCTACCATATGACCCAGCAATACCATTTCTAGGCATCTACCCAAAAGAACTGAAACTAAAGTGCCAGACTAATGCATATGTATCTATGTTTATAGCTGCACAATTCACAATTGCCAAACTTTGGAACCAGCCAAGATGCCCATCAACTCATGAATGGATTATGAAACTATGGGATATGTACACAATGGAATTTTAGACAGCCATAAAGAACAAAATTACATCATTTACAGGGAAATGGAGGGAAGTGTAGAACATTATGCTAAGTGAGATTAGTCAGTCACAAAGAGGGAAAAGTCAGATGTTCTCCCTAATATGTGGAAGCTAGGGAGAATGGGACTTAGAAGGTACTCCAGAAAAAGGAGAAAACTTTAGTTGAGCAAGAAGGGGACCTAACTGAGGGAGATGGGAGGGGGGAAGAGGGAAACCCACCAATGCACACGATGTGTACACACAAAGTTATCAGAGTCAATCACTATGCTGAGCACAAAAAGGAGGGAAGGGGGAAGGAATAGGGTGGGATTTGAGGGAGGGCTCAATGAGCAATATGTGCATGCATGTTTCTGATACCCTGACATTTATCAAAATGTATAACTACAATGCACCAATAAATGAAAAAAAATGCCTTAAGTGTAAGGCTGAAAAGCAAACAGTCTGCAACATCCAGTTGCTTTTGCTAGGGCCAAAGAGAACATATTTAAGGAAGACAAATATAATAAAGTGAAATCTGGCTACAATCCAATTTTAATATCTTCTTACCTTCCAAAGAGTACTGACCATTTATCATTAGAGCTTTTGAGGTTTAGAGCTTACTTCTCATCCAAAAGATGCTGCCTTCTGCAGGAGGCTATTCCCTGGATGTCTTAAAAAGCCATCCTGTCCTATATAGGTGAGATTTGCCCTGGCTGTCTCTATCCAAGTGGTGACATAAGCCCATCTACAATCATTCATTAATGCAAACGAGGATCCAGCCCATAGTGACACTGATTCTTGAATATGAAGGCCTGAAGAAGGAGCCTGAGTTTTCATTGCACTGTTGTTTCCAGTGAGATATTTACCTGTTTAGTTTTCTTGCTGCCAAGAATGAATCAGTATTTCCAACATCCCAGAGTCTTAACTGTGCAATGCAGCTTCCACTGCTTCTCTCCAGTTAATGAGCAGCTGTAGAAGAGATTTACAACTGACATGGGGAAAAAAACCTCTAAGGAGCAGATACACTGCATCCCATATCCCTAAATCCTCCACCAACCATCTCCTATTAGGTCACCAAGGAATGGTGCCCAGGGGGACACTTCAGCTAAATGAATAGTCTATGATGAGTGAGTTGTTTGCCAAGCATGTATGTAGTTTCCTATCCCAGCAAACAGAGAATGAACATATAAGCTCTATTTAGGGTTCCTTTGCCTCCTTTTTTTTTTTTTTTGCAGTACTGGGGACTTAACTCAGGGGTATTCTACATCCGAGCTACACCCCCAGACCTATTTTTTATTTTTTATTTTGAAACAGGGTCTCACTAAGTTGTGGAGGGCCTCACTAAGTAGCTGAGGCTGGCCGCAAACCTGCAATCCTCCTGTCCCAGCCTCCCAAGTACTGGGATTACAAGCTTGCGCCACCATGCCTGGCTCATTTGCCTCCTTATATGAAAGCCAAAATTGTATGACAGACAAGTGCGTAATTTGTTTTTAGACCTTTCTTCCTAGATCAACACACTGACCTTGGACTTTTGGAGTTTACAACTTAAACAAGAAATAGGCCAACAAAAGATTTAGGGACAATTTTAGCCTAAACCAAGCCTTCTATGTCTTCATTTATTGTGACCACAGATTTGGGACTTCCATGTCTTCCAAGGGGCCTTCTAAAACAAGGGAGACAAGGGTGAGCACAGGCTTACTCACTGTAC
The DNA here is from genome assembly GCA_004027185.1 of Glis glis. NCBI lineage: Eukaryota > Metazoa > Chordata > Mammalia > Rodentia > Gliridae > Glis > Glis glis. The sequence goes on along the minus strand of PVJS01057506.1, from coordinate 8,595 downwards.
TGTGAACCTATGGAGGAAAGAAAGTACCCAGAGAAATTTATAAAAAGCAAGAGAATAGAAAGCTTCTACCTGTCCATCCATAGATTGTGAGTTCTTATTGTATTTTGAAACTACTCCCTTCTGGGTATAGTGTGTATGTGCATGCATGCACACACATGTGTGTCTACATGCACACACACATACATTTGCAAATCCACAAACAAGATCTTTGGCTTACCTAGAGCTCACAGTGGGTGCTCCAACAAAAGTCTTTCTTGGCAGGAGGCAAAGGCTCCCCTAGTCACTTCCCATTTGTGCACAGATACATGACCATAAAAATGAAAGTCTGTTTAGGGTGAATGCAAGGAGACACTCATCTTCTTTCCTGCATCTAGAACTAACCCCACCATGATTGGAATGGTGAGACATGATTTAGGAATATCCCCTCTTCCTTTCTCTCTTTTCCCAGCAATTTTTGATGGTCCATCTAATAAAGTAAATATATTTCATAGTAATATGGCAAAAGGTAATAAAATGAGAAGATTATTTTTTCCCCAGTTCCAGCCCTGGTTTTGGGCTGAGTAGAGTTAGGTATCTCCCTCCTTGAACCCAGCAGCTAACACTTGGTCTTTTTCTCCACTCGGTGGAGCTGTGTGCATATGCACTTGGGGCAAAGAGACAAAAGTACCTCTGGACTCTATTCCAGCTGTTCAGGATTGAAAGATCTTTCTAGTGCATCATCCTGGCTTTGCACAGCAATGCCTTCTCTCTGATGGCAGTAAATTTTTAATTAGTGGGCAATGCAATGTGCATTCCTCTGTAATGGAGCGTGCACATGGCAGGAAGCTAAGAGGACACGTTTGCAATCCCTGTTTCATTGTCAACAAGCTGTATGATTCTGGGAAAATTGCTTTATTTTGCTTGCCATGGTTCTTTGACTAGGTAGAATGGAAAGCAATCTCCGGTCTACTTCTCTCTTGAGTTTGGTGGAAAGCTAATGTAAAATTCGATATGCAAGTGCTTGGGGAATTGAAACAATGGGCGAATGCAAATCAGAATGCTGGTTGAGCTCTACCAGTGCTCCCAATGTGTGGGCTGCCTGCATCCAGGCTCACTTTCCAACCCATTTTCCACACTGCAACCAGAATGGTTTTTCTTAATGCAAATCAGGTCATATGGATCCCCTGTTTGTTTGTTTTTTTGTTTGTTTTAGTGGTACTAGGGATTGAACCCAGGGGCATTCTACCACTGAGCTACACCCCCAGTCCTATTTTATTTTTGTTTTGAAACAGAGTCTCGCTAGGTGGCTGAGAGTCTTTCTAACTTGATAAGGCTATCCCGAACCTGTGATTCTCCTGTCTCAGCCTCCCAAGTACTAGGATTACATGCCTGGCTTGGATCCCCTGTTTATAATCATAAATATCTTCTCCCTCCCATAGAATAATAATCATGATTCCTTTAGTTTTAGTGGCTTACAAAGCTATCAGGATACACTTCTTTTATCCATGGCCAGAGCCATCTTTCTTTCTTTCTTTTTTTTTTTTTGTGGTACTGGGGATTGAACCCAGGGGAATGCTACCTCCAAGCTACACCCCCAGCCCTATTTTCTATTTTGAAATAGGGTCTCACTAAGTTGTGGAGGGCCTCACTACGTCGCTAAGGCTGGCCACAGACCTGCGATCCTCCTGTTACAGCCTCCCAAGTACTGGGATTACAAGCGTGAGCCAACACGCCCGGCCCATCTTTCTTTCTGATACACTAACAGTGCATTGAATGTCAGAGCCTTCTCTCTTGCTTCATCAGGTGTTGGCCATGTGGTTCTTCTCTTTTCTTCTCTAGGGTAACTCCTACTCATCTTCCAGATTTCAACACAGGGTCCCTTTCTGTGGGAAATCGCCCATGGTCCTCTATTAGCAATTCCCCACTTGTGTTCTCACAACTGCCATGCTGCCCCAGATAACTTTTTATCTGATTGTTTCTCCACCACAAAAGCACAGTCATCCTCTGTATAACTTAATATTGGAGCTCTGGCAGCTAGTGCAATCTCAGGCTTATAAAAAGTGCTCAATAAATATTTGTTCAATGACCAACTGGATGGTGTGTTTTCCTAGGGCTGCCATGACAAAGCGCCACATGCTGGCTGCTTTAAAACAACAGAGATTTATCATTGGCTAGCTCTAAAAGCTCTAAAAGCCCGAAGTCTGAAATCATGGTGTCAGCCTGGCTGTGCTCCCTTTTGCAGAATCCCAGCAGGTAGAATCCTTCCTCGTCTCTCCCTGGCTTCTGATGGTGCCCACTCATCATGGCACTCTGTGGCTTGTACCTGCCACGCTCCAACCTCTGCTCTGCTCCTGCTGCAGTCAGGTGCTATTCACCTTGCATGTTCCTGTTTTCATATTTGCCCCTTCTTATAAGGGTACCAGTCACTGAATTGCAGCTTACTCTAGAGACTCATCTTAATTGGATTATATATGCAAAGACCTGATTTCCAAATAAGGCTACATGACTACTGGAGGTTAGTTCAACATATCTTTGGGGTTGAAAGGAAGCACAATTCAACCAATAATAGATGGATAAAACAAATTATTAGTTAATATAAGTTATGGATAGAAAAGGCTTCCCCTTTTATTTGTATGTCTAGTACATTTTTATAATATTTGTGTGTATGTGTGTGTATATAAACATGCACTTATACATTAATTACTTTATATTGTGCATAAACTGCAAAGGTTAATTATCCCAAATAAGAAATGTTGTTTGGTTTGTCTGAAGCATTTTAAAGACATCTACATGTTTCAGATGTAATTTTTTTTGAATGATGAGAAATGGTTTATTTGACAACTTTCAGAATACTAAATTAATCAGATAAGCTCTGTGCTTCTATCATTTAAAATTTAAGAAGTCTAAGGTTAGTAGTAGCCATAAGTTATCTTCAAAAGGCAGCTTTTAACATCACTGTTTATTCAGATTTCCAAATGAAGGAGATCCTTGTGCCCCTGTGGCCAAATGTTCCCTTTTTTAATTTTTTTTTTTTTTGCAGCACTGGGGATTGAACCCAGGGGCACTCTACCTCCAAGATATACCCCCAGCCCTTTTTTTAAATTCATTATTTTGAAACAGGGTCTCACTAAGTTATGGAGGGCCTCATTAAGTAGCTGAGGCTGGCCATGAACCCAGATCCTCCTGTCTCAGCCTCCCAAGTACTGGGATCACAAGTGTGCACCACCATGTCTGGCTCAAATGTTCCCTTTTTTGTGTGGTACTGAAGATTGAACCCAGGGGCATTCTACTGCCGAGATTTCTACACCCCCAACTCCCCCCCCCTTTTTATTATTTTGAAACAGGGTCTCTCTAGGTTGCCAAGAGTCTCGCTAAATTGCTGAGGCTGGTCTCAAACCTGGGATCCTCCTGCCTCAAAGTACTGGGATTCAGGCATGCCCCACTATGGCAAGCTTAGATATTCCTTTATCATTTTCCTTTCCTTCCTGCCCATCATCTATCTTCTAATATACTTTTCTTCCAAATGATTCAGTATACACTAGGCTGTTCCCCTAAGCCTCAAATTCTGAAAAGCAGAGGTAGATTTTTAGAGAAGCAAATGATCTGTTAAATGATTCCCTATTTTGGAACATTTAGCAGTGCTAAAATCAAGTAGAAAAATCTTGCAGAAATCTCAGGTACAGGATATTTTTACTGATTAGCGTTGGGGAAAAGGGATTGAGATGGAAATTTCTTTTTGTTTTAATTAAAAACTTTGAAAGTGGCTCATTTGGTAAGTTATTAAGGAAATTGCTCCTCTTCTCTAATGTTCATTGTAATTAGTGTTAATATTAAAGTCAGCACTTGGCTCCAGGTACCACCCAAAAAGGCCCTGTTTGCCTTGTTCCACGTTGAGAGCTGCTAAAGCATGCCAGCAGGAAGGCAGGCATGAATCGCTGGACTTTGAGACTCAGGTGAGCAGCAGTCTATACTTTGTATTCTCACTTTGCTGAAACAGATATTTTAGGTAATGTGAATCCCTATTTCAGACAAAGAGGATTATAAGTTAATAACTGACAAATATGCTTTCTCAAATCACACTTCTTTGGGTTCTCTTACTTAAGAGTTCCAAATTCATTTGGCCAAATATGGGCCTTATCGTTTCCCTACTTTCCCTAAATGCTCATGACTGAATATACTTTCAGTTTTAGGAATGGAAAAGACATTGAGAGAGGAAAGGAGGTTTGAAGGAGGATGGGCTTCTGGTCACTGTGTGGCTTCAGGCATTTGCAGTTGCATTCATATTCTAAGTCTGAACTGGAGCCCTCTGGCACTCTTCTGGGCATGCGTGTGTGTGCAAGCACACCACCATAGGAAAAAGGTAGAGCTGCTAAAACCAAACACAACAAAGAAGATTAACTAGAAATTAGTTAATGGGGTTCTATACAAGGCCCTAACAATACCTTAATTTCTGGATACATTTGTTATAAAATTTTCTGACTTGATAAAACTGTTGGGAACTACAAGTATGCTTGCCAGGCATGACTCAAAGTTATGAAATATTCATACCCTGAAAAATAAAACATGCTTATAAAAATGCAGTTATGCTCTCATATTTAAAGGAATAAATACAGAAACCCTTAAACAATTAGAAATTGGAGATTAATAGAAGTAGACTGTGCTTTTATGTATTCATGTTGTATTCCAGCAAAAGCACCTACTCTCCTAATTTACCTTCTCTATACTGCAGGGCAGTAAGCTACATTTTTTTATCTCCATGTTGAATAAAGTATCCATGAAGTGTAATATTCAGTCACCACCTTAAGGCTAATGAAACAAAAGGAGTTTCAGGAAAGAATCTCCAGTTCTTCTGAACCTCTCTGTCTCATTACATCAATTTCCATGTTGGTGGTTCTACAAACCCATGGCTAGTTATATTTTCACTTATTCTAAGGTGAGGTGCACTAACATGTGAGAAGCACTTAAAATCTCCAAGGAAAAGGCATGGCATAAATAAAAGGTGTGTGCCATTTATATTAATGCCTTTGTAGTTATTACTATTATCATCTTATTCCCATGGGTATTGGAGGGTAGAATTTAAATGTTGATAACACATCAAATGTGCTAGGAATAGTCATATAATAATAACTATTTCCTTACTTAAGCATTATTACTGAGATTGTCACTGTGAACTCTAAACCTTTTTCTATAGCTGTCTTATTAAAAAGTCTTCTTTTTTTCTATTTTGGAAACAACAAACAAATATAATGATTAAAGGGTTCTGAAAGAGAAATTAAAAAGGGATTTTTTTGTTTTTATTTGTGTGTGTGGCTGTCTGTTTTGGTTTGGAGTTTCTTGTTCTTTTGTTTAGAATAACCATCTGTGTATTGAAAAATAAATAAGATTAAAATTAAGTTATCCTAGCCAGGCATGGTGGTATATGCCTGTAATCCCAATACTTGGGAGGCTGAGATAAGAGGATCACAGGTTTGAGGCCAGTCTCACCAATTTAGCAAGACACTGTTTCAAAATAAAAAAGTAAATAAAAATTAAAAAGGGCTGGGTGTCTAGCCCAGAGGTAGAATGCCCCTGGGTTCAATCTCCAGTACCAAAAATGAATAAATAAATAAGTAAATAAATAATTAAATTATCCTGTTGAGGTAATCATTTGGGCATTTTTTTTTTCAGTACCGGGGATTGAACCCAGGGGCCGTTTACCTCCAAGCCACACCCCCAGCCCTATTTTTTTTTTTTTTGCGGCACCAGGGATTGAACCCAGGGGTGTTCTACCTCCGTGCTACACCCCTGGCCCTATGTTTTATACTTTATTTTGAAACCGGGTCTCATGAAGTTGCAGAGGGCCTCACTAAGTAGAGAGAGAGAGACAGGGAGAGAGAGAGAAAGAGAGAGAGCTGAGGCTGGCCGCGAACCCGGATCCTCCGTTCTCTGCCTCCCAAAATACTGGGATTACAAGCGTGCGCCACCACGCCAGGCTTCCTGGCCCTATTTTTTATCCTTTATTTTGAAACCAGGTCTCATGAAGTTGTGGAGGGCCTCACTAAGTAGCTGAGGCTGGCCACGAACCCAGATCCTCCGGTCTCCGCCTCCCAAGTACTGGGATTACACGCATGCACCACTACGCCCTGCTGGGCATTTTTGGTAGTTGGATTTCATCTATTATTTTCTTGTTCTAAGAAGTCAAGAACTACTCCCTCATTTTTTAGAAGTAAAGATGAAGAAAAAAAGGAGCCAAGGACTACTATGAAGGCTCTTTATGGACAGTGTTTGCCTCTTTCACGTGTGTAATTTCCAAGATTCCTTAGGTGATAGTTTTATGACTCTCAACCGAAGAATCAGAAAGTCTTGGATTAAGTGCTTGACTTCCATTGTCATCCCACTACAGAAATAGCCAACATTTAAGACACTGTGTGCACTGCCTGCTTCCTAAGGCTGAACTTTTTTGTTTGTTTGTTTTTGGTGGTACCGGGGATTAAACCCAGGGGCATCCTACCTCTGAGCTACAACCCTAGCCCTATTTTATATTCTTTATTTTGAAACAGGGTCTTACTAAGTTACAGAGGGCCTCACTAAGTAGCTGAGGCTGGCTCCGAACCCAGATCCTCCAGTCTCAGCCTAACCAAGTACTGGGATTACAAGCATGAGCCACCACGCTTGGCCTGAACTCTATTCTTTACACCATGGTAACACAAAGTGAAAGGTTTGCTCAGGCCTTACATGTAAGTGGTGGTGTAATTTTAAAATAATAAATATTTAGATTTGCTTTTGTTTTCTATTCGCTAAGTCCTGTCCTAGTTCTCTTGCTGATAGGGGATGGAAGGAGCTCTTCGTAATACATTGCAGAGTTTGTGTGTGAATGGGTGGAAGGACACATCAGAGATAATGTAGTGCTTACTGCTTTGCTATTATTAGCACAATAGGCTGTTTTTATGGTGTGTAATATTCGAATCTATGCACCAGTGCACTTTCAAATAGAGAATTTGCTTCTGATTTTCACTTAGAAATTTTATTTTAATTAACAGGAATGCAGTTTAATCATCTGTCTTTACAGCTAAAGGAGTTTTACAGGCTTATAATATTGTCAGATTCTGGGATATATAAGTGAGAAATAGATAACCTTAGAGAAGAAATGGGCTCGTTCTCTCTCTTTCTCCTTTTCTCTTTATTTTCTTCTTTCTCTTCTTTTTCTCTTTCTCCTTCCCTCTTGAAGAGACCATCCTAAGACCTAGGAAGTTTCATTGATGGTGTGTGATTTCACCAGCTGGATTCCATCTCAGAACATCTGTCGAATTCAGACCTGTCTAGAGCTTCATTCAGACATTACCCTAGGGCTCCCTGGAATGTGAACATTTTTTTATAATGGTAAGAGAAAGAATTTGTAGAACCAACTGTGGGTTAGAATGAATTGTGTGATGGTTTAATAACCAGCTCTTCAGGGGCTAGGGGTACAGAAAGAATGGGGATGATAAAGACCCTGAATTCTAGTATTTACCAAATTTTATGGTGTAAATATTTCCATCATGGCCAATTTCAAGGTTATTGGTTTTCATTACATTTCATTAGGGCCATATAAGATGTTATAAGGAAGAAAGCAGTAATAGAAACCTGTGAGGTTCAACTGATGGGTTGAGATAGCATTTCATTTATGCAATTCGAATACCTATTAGTTTGGATACCTTAGTATTGTTTCTACAAGAAATACTTTGATTTTCTCCTAAAGAGATAATAATAGACATTCATGACACAATTTAGGAAATACCATTTCTTTTGTTTTATCATGCATCTCATCATTAATGCTTTGTATAAAACTATATTTATGAAAAGATCCAGGGATTTTTACATAATTATATTATCTCCTGTTGGTTTGAAAATGAGATGTTTATTTTGCTAGTATGTGTTCCTGATTAAGAAATTGAGACAGCAGGCTATTAAAAGTTTTTCTCAAGGCAATACAGTGGTAGACTAGGAATTGTCAAATTAAATAGTGATAATTTCTTTTTCTATTACATCACATTTTAATCATAATTATAAAGATTTCTTAAGTGGATAGAACATCATTGAGAGTCCTCAAAATATACTCATATAGAATTCTTTTGTTTTTCTTTGGTAGAAATATTGGAATCATTCCACTAGGAATTAATTGGTTTTCTTTCTTTTTGGGTGGGTGATTAACATGTAATATTATGGCATACAGTATATGTATACAGCATGTACTGATCAAATTAGTTTCATGATCATTTCCATCTCTTTATCATTCCTTTATGTTTAGTACTTTCAAACACTTCTCTTGTAGTTCTCCATAAAATATATAATTGGTTATTGGGAAGTATGATCACCCACTCTACTGTGGAATACTAGAACTTATTCCTTTGATCTAACTGTGTTTTGCTAGCTATTATCCAACTTACCTCTCTTTCCCCTCCCACCTTCCTAACCTCTAGTAATCACATTTATTTTAGCTTCCACATACAAGAGAGAACATGCAGTCTTTGTCTTTTTGTGTCTAGCTTATTTTTCTTATCATAATGTCCTCGAGTTCCATCCATTTTGCTACAAATGGTAGGGTTTTCTTGTTATAGCTGAATTCTGCTCCATTGTGTGTGTGTGTGTGTGTGTGTA
>PVJS01057505.1:0-12031 GCA_004027185.1 Glis glis | reverse complement strand
CTGAGGCTGGCCGTGAACCCAGATCCTCCGGTCTCCACCTCCCAAAGTACTGGGATTACGTAAAACATAAGTTTTAACAGAGTCATACTGAAATATTTCTGGGAGAAATCATGACATCTGCAATTTACTTTTGAACACATTGACAGAATTAAAATGTTTAAAGCAAATATGGAAAAATGTTAATACCTATAGAATCAAGGTAACAGAAATACAGTACCCATTATAATATTTTTATATTTCCTATGTTGTTGACATTTTTCATTACAGAATAAAAAATGATCATTTTTGACTTTTTTTTCTTAATATCCTCCATATCCACTATGTCAGAATATCCACTGGCCCTATATTCAAAAACTAACCCAGAGTCTGACCACTTCTCAGTCACCACATCCTGCCTGGATTATTTCCATTTCCACTGGTCTCTCGCTCCAACCTTTTCATCCACTCACTACACATAATCTACACTACACATAGCAGTCAGAATAGCCATTTGAAAATGACGTTGCATCATGCCACACCTCTGTTTAAAGCCTCCAAGTAGCTTCCCATTTTTCTCAGAATAAAAGTAAAAAGAAAAAAAACATACAAAGTTCACAAGGCCTTTTATGACCCTCAGCCACCTCTGTGACCTACTCAGCCCAGGGCTGACTCCCCTCTGCACATGGACTTGCTCAGTTCTTTACATTTCCTATTTCCTCTGCTTGGAACATTTTGCCCTCAGTTATCCACATGACCCCCTTCCTCTCTTACGCTCAGCTTTCTTCTAACGTTTCAGTCAATGAAGCCTTCCTTGACCACAAGCCTTCCTCTGTCCACAACAGCAAAAAATTTCACCCCATTCTTTGGAAGTACACACTATCATTTGATAGAGTAAAAATAGATTTTTTGAAAACTTAAATTAGCAATAATTCCTTTTCAACACCTCTTCTACTCGTAGCACATAAGCTCCTTGAAATCAAGAACTTCATGGTTCAGCTCTCTGCTATAGTGACTTGTTCCTAGAACAGTGTCTGGTACACAGTAGATGCCCAACAAATATACATGCTGACTTAATATTCTTTAAAAGAACAAAACTGCCGGGCATGGTGGCACATGCTTGTAATCCCAGTACTTTGGGAGGCGGAGACCGGAGGATCCGGAGACCGGAGGATCCGGGTTCGCGGCCAGCCTCAGCTCGCTCTCTCTCTCTCTCTCTACCTAGTGAGGCCCTCCGCAACTTCGTGAGACCCGGTTTCAAAATAAAGCATAAAAAAATAGGGCCGGGGGTGTAGCACGGAGGTAGAACGCCCCTGGGTTCAATCCCTGGCACCGCAAAAAAAAGAACAAAACTTTTAAAAAATACAAAACTGCAATCCTAATTGCATCCAAGAAACCGAGAGCTCAATAAGTAATTCCTTTAGCTTTCCTCTTATTATTTTTGGAAGCACTTTATAATTTTGTACTTCTTTTATATCACAGCAATTTAAAGAGAAAAGCTTTACACAATACATAAGCAATTACTTATTTTGCAATAGACATCTAAATCCTTTGGAAGAAGCATTTAGCATGGAAAAGTGAACAACCTCTTACTGCTGCTAAGTTTTTAAAAAGTGGTCATTCAACCCCTGTCTCATACCTATTCCCTATATTTACAAACTTAAGAGTCAGCAGAAAAATCATACTGAAGAGCTGGCAAAATCTTCTCTAAGTTAAATTTCTAAAATTTATAGCAGCACTGAAAATAAATACTGACCCTTTTGCTCAGAACTTAATTCACCTTCCAGAAACAAATCAATAGTAATAATAAAAATCAGACAGTAGACCTGAATACAAGGGCATTTAGTCTACATAACACTGGCTTGTTTTGAAAAGCAAACTCAATGTTCTCATCTCAGTCTTGGACATGCAGTGCTGTCCCTTAGCCCCATCCGGCGCTCAAGCTTCACCATCTCACAAAAGAAAGGGAAATGCAAAGAGGCAGGTGGCCAAGGAATGGCACCAGTAGATGATGCCAGGACAAATTCACCTCTGAAAACTGCCAGGTGGTTCTGTAAACCTGCATTTCACAAAAAGAACTATAACAATAACAAAAGCACTTAGAGACTTTGAAAACCAAGTTAGGAAGGTAAGAAAGAGGAGAAAGTTAAGTTTTAGGGAAATAAATTAATCACTAGATAAATAGTCGGTTTAGTTTTTTTTTTTTTTTTGAGAAAGTATACATGAGGCCGGGCGTGGTGGCATACGCTAATCCCAGTACTTTGGGAGGCGGAGACCGGAGGATCCGGGTTTGCGGCCAGGCTTAGCTAGCGCTCTCTATCTCTCTCTCTCTCTCTCTCTCTCTCTCTCTCTCTCTCCTTAGTGAGGCCCTCCGCAACTTCATGAGACCTGGTTTCAGAATAAAGTATAAAAAATAGGGCCGGGGGCGTAGTGCGGAGGTAGAATGCCCCTGCGTTCAATCCCCGGTACCGCAAAAAAAAAAAAAAAAGAAAGTATACATGCCCATCCCAGCCCTCTTGCCCGAACAGAAACATTTCAATGTTCCATAGAGATATAGTACACTATAAGGATTTATACAAAATCACTAGCTACAAAGAATTTGAAAAACATTTTTAGAATGCAGCAACACAAGGCATCAGATAAGCATGCCCTTGCTCTCCTCTGATCCATTTATGACAAACTGTTTAATATAAAAGCAATATTGAGCCACATTAATCCCCCAAATGTCTTGAAAAAATGAATTTCAAAGTGGCAGTGATCATTTATCCATAACTACAAATAGTGGAGCATCTCCCAAATTGATAATCCAAGATTTAAATGTAAGTATGATTCAACATTAATATGCAACTGACTTGGTTCTCAGTCCTTTGGTAACCTTTCAATTCATACCCTGGAGTAGAGACCTTTTTAGCACGCCAGTTTGCAATGAACCAACAATGTAAAACAGAATGGCCAACTGTTCCTCTGTTAGTAACAAATGTGCTAATATGTACTAGTTTAAACTTGATTTATCAGTGAGTCAATGAACCATGAAGGGTGGGGGTTAATCAGGGTGTTCTCCAAACAAAGGCTCAGGAGAGCGACAGGGACGCCACTCCTAGACTCACATCTGTGCTGTTTTGAGGGCAGCGCAATGGAAATGGCTTGGTGTTCATCAAAGTTAAGAGCCCAGAACCTTGCCACGGTCCTGTGTGTATTCACAACTATTTCACACAGAAAAGCAACCAAAGTGTTGCAGGGATACAACCCAAACAGGAGAAAAAAACTCAACCAGAATTTGCAGGTGCTATTAATATTAAACTATGCCCTGTTAATGTGTAACAGTGATGGTAAAAGCCTTTTCACACACCGATCTGACAACTTCCCAGAAGAGCTCAGAGTTGGAGCTATTTTATCTCAGGCAATTTATACTAAAATGCATCAATTTCACTTTATGTCAACAAAAGCTTATGCATGCTGATCTTTACACATACAGTTGAAAATAATTTTAGTGCCATGGCCTACTTAAAGCATAAACAAAACCTTGTAATTTCTAAATTCACATGCAGTTTGCCAATGTAAATAAGTCTCTATTTCTAACAGCTAAAACTGACTGAACAGCAATTAGTAGAATCACCTGCTGCCCAAATAATCACTTCAATACCTTAGTATTTAAATAATAAAAGAGCCCAGACTAGAAACAGAGAGCAAGAGTGAAAAACCAACAGAGGAGAACAAAGATAAAGAGAAAATTCAGCCAAATATATCATCCACTTATTTTTACCATTTTTTTCCAAAACCGATATAATGAATTTTTGCTCATTTTTAAAGTTGCTATACAGTAGACCTATTTAAGCATATCACTTTTACCAAATGAAAATTTAGACTGAAAAGAAATAGATCTTACTGGCTTTAGGAAAAAAGTCAACCATAGGATTAGTTAAAATAATTATCATATAAACATGATTAGCTTCACAAAACTCTAATTTGATGACATAATTGTATATTTAATCATCCACAAACTAGGAAATCATAAAAATATTACAGAATAATTTCCTGAACATGTTTTAATTCAATGATTTTATCTAGTTTGAAAGCTTTTTCAACATTTCCTCTCTGGAATATATATATATATATATATATATATATATATATATATATATATATACACTTTTAAGAGAGTAGATTTTAATTATCTTCAAAACCTCAAAAAATAAAGAAATTACACTGTTAGCATTCCAAAAAATATGTTCCATTATATAAATGAAGATTCTTGGAAAGATTTGTGGACACCATAATACGTGTTACAGAGAATTTTAAGCTTATTTTTAATTAAGTAGATGTACATTATCATATAACAAGTTACACTTGAATGACAGTTAATGTTTTATGTAACATGTAGCAACATCTACATTTTGGCATTTACTAGGATGTAAATGACATCAAAGAATACTTAAGCCACATAAATACATTTGTAATATTTTGTCATTATTATTATGTTTCTCAAATATACTTATATTGCTAGTTACACAGTTTTATGCTGCATCATGATTTTAAAAATATTTTACATGATAAAATATGAATGGGTCTGCCGGGCTGGTGGCGCACACTTGTAATCCCAGTACTTGGGAGGCTGAGACCAGAGGATCCTCCTTCGCAGCCAGCCTCATCTACTTAGTGAGGCCCTCCACAATTTAGTGAGACCCTGTTTCAAAATAAAGAATAAGGTCAGGTGTGGTGGCGCACGCTTGTAATCCCAGTACTTGGGAGGCTGAGACCGGATGATCCAAGTTCAGCGGCCAGGCTTAGCTACTTAGAGAGGCCTCTGCAACTTAGTGAGACCCTGTTTCAAAATAAAGAATAAAAAATAGGGCTGGGGGTGTAGCTCGGAGGTAGAATGCCCCTGGGTTCAATCCCTGGTACTGCCAAAAATAAAATATATATATGAATGGGTCATACTGCTATGTTTTAAAAAGGCCTGGCCAAAAAAAAGTTATATATTTCATTTATATTCTAAATCATAAATGCATAAAAACATCTTGAGATCAAGAAATGATTTTACATATCAGAAATGAAAAATGCATTATAACATGTTCAAGAGAGACTAGATATGGATGAATATCTAACAAAGGACATTAAAGGGAAAATGGAACAAAACTATCCTTTTCTCATGAACTCATAGAATAGTCACAAAATAAGTGGTAATTAGGTCACACTAACCACAAGGCAATAAATGTAGAAATTTTTAAAAGAGAAAAAAAAGTTAACATACTTGGAAACTTAAAAATTATTGCTAAGCAATTTCTGGGTGAAAGGGGAAATATAAACAAAAATACAGAATTTCTAAAAGATAATTAAAATACTTCATTTTGGAATATATGAAATATATTTGAAAGAGTCATCAGAGCTTCAACATCTATATCAGTGAAAATAAATTTCCAAATCCCAAAGTTAGAAAAACAACAAAAGAATGTAGAAGAAAGATTATAAAGATGAAAGCAGAAATGAATGACACAGAGAGTAGAAAATGAGATCGAATTAATAAGTAAAAATCCATAGTTTATAGATAATAAACCATTACCTAATTTGATCATTGAAAAAAGGGAGAAGCATAAATATAAAACATAAAAATTGATAAGGGTAAATTTCTATCAATAAAGAGGAAATTTTATAAAATATAAGAGATTACATTTTTAACTTGCATATAAACAAACTGAAAAGGTTAAATGAACAATTTGTTAGGAAAATGTAACTTACATGAGTTGACTAAATAACTTTAAAAGATCAATTTTCATAAAATAAGTAGAAAATAATTTATAATGCAGTATACATAAAAGAACCAAGTAGAAGCTGGGCATGGTGGCGCACGCTTGTAATCCCAGTACTTTGGGAGGCAGAGACCGGAGGATCCGGGTTCGCGGCCAGCCTCAGCTCTCTCTCTCTCTCTCTCTACTTAGTGAGGCCCTCCGCAACTTCGTGAGACCCGGTTTCAAAATAAAGTATAAAAAATAGGGCCGGGGGCGTAGTGCAGAGGTAGAACGCCCCTGGGTTCAATCCCCGGTACCGCAAAAAAAAAAAAAAAGAACCAAGTAGAGATAGTTTCCTAGTACTGTGGCAACCTTGAGAGAATGGATTGCCCCAATGCTATAAAAACTGATTCAGAGAATAAAAACAAAGGAGAACTTTCAAACTCTTTTAAGGACACAAGTATAGAATTGATGCCTGCACCTGATGAAGAGCACAAAGCACAGGCATTTGTCAAATTCAACATCTATTCCTGGTGAAGGGAGTCGACTTCAAGATGATATGAAGGAATGTATTCTATGGTAACATGGATGGAAATATATGTATCTATCCCATAGCCATCACCACACTAACTTAATGCAGACACACTGAGGACATTATCATTTGTTCGTAGGAAGAAGGCAGGGATGTCTACTATCCTCAATACTTTTCATTCCTTTGCAGATTTGGGCAAATGTGGTTAGTCAAAAGAAAACAATGAGAGTCATGCTATAATTTGTGTCTTACATGTTCCGCAAAGGCCGTGTGTTAAAGGATTGGTGTCCAGGTTGGCGCTCTTGGGGAGTGGTGGAACCTCTAAGAGGAAGGGCTTTGCAGGAGGTCTATAGGTCATTGGGGAAGTGCTCCTGAAAGGGATTGTGGGACCCAGGTGACTTCCTCTCTTGCTTTCTGTCCATGAGGTGAGTGGTTTTGCTTGGCCACATGCTTCTGCACAATGAGCTGCCTCACCACAGGCCCCAAAACAATGGGGCCAAACTGATCAGAGACTGGAACCTCCAAAACTGTAAGCCAAAATAAAGTTTCTCTTCATAAGTTACTTGTCACAGGGATCTGTGACAGAAAGCTGATTAATATGACATAAGAGTTTGAAAAGAAGGTATTCCTATTTATAAAAGACACATGAGTATACCTGGAAAGTCCCTAGAGATCAATGATGATGTCAAATAACAATAAAATAATTTATCTAGGTTACAGGATATGAGAGACAAAACTCAATTGTCTTCCTATACGCATATAATGACCAGCTAGAAAATATAATAAAGCAAAAAACTCCATTTGCAATAGCAAAATGCTATAAAAGTAAAATATGTATGGATAAATTTAACAAGAAATATTCAAAATATACATGAAGGAAATTATAAAACACCATGAGAACATCAAAAAAAGTATTTAAAAACACCATGGGAAATTAAAATTTAAAAAACACAGTGGGAAATATAAAAACAGACTGGAACAAAAGAAGCGATATCCCTTGTCTTTGGCAAGATATTCTCAACATCAAGATATTGGTTCTTCCTAAATTTATAAGTGTAATGTGATTTCAATAAAAATACAAAGTTTTTCTTAGCCTATATAACTTGATACTAAAGTATATACTAAAAATTAACCTGCAAAAATGAGTAGGAAGTACTGAAAAACTAATCTATGAGAGGAACTAGCCTTACCAAATATTACAACACCCTGCAAAGCCTCTCTAAATAAATGAATATTGCTCATCTCTTCACTTTTCATTGGGCAAACAAACAAACAAAAACTACTACAATGTAACTAGTAGAAACAAATGAATGTTTTCAAAAATACATTCATTTTTCTACTTAAGAGATTTTTTCAAAAGTGAAATAAAAATACATATTTTCCTTAGTGATAAAGAAAAAAGTGGTGGATTTGAAAACTACTACCACAAAGCTTCAAAATGTAGCCATTGCACATACCAAACCACCTGCCTCACACAGAAACAAATATAGTCATAAAAGATTATAATAAAATTCTTGAAGTTACATATAATATCTGCATAAATACCACACAATTGTATTACCATTGATGGTAGCCTGGTGAATGCTATGGGACCTAATAATTTGTTTAATATGAATTATTATGTATTTCCTATTAACACATACTGTGAGGATGTTGCCTGATTACTTTTTACTTCATTTATTTGCAGTGAAAAGTGACAAATCTATTATACACTTATCCAAGAACTAATTCAATTTTGAATTTCTCCTGTAGGCTGTAACATTTGTGTTTTGATTAGGAAGCTCTGCTAAACATAAAACCTGATAATTGGTCACAAACCAGTGTGTTTATATGTGTTTTTAAAATTCCTTTAGGTTAACATAAAGAAATGTCTGCCATTTCTCCCACAGTGCCTGCTCAAAGCATCCCAAAGCATGTGAGAAATCTCAACTAATAGTGACAGTCATAATGAGGCACTTAAGTATTGAGAAATGCATTATAACATTACTGTTGGCCCAGAATGTTGCCTGTTCCAAGAGTCTAGAGTTCTAGGCCATAATGTTGGGAAAAGAACACTAGAGAGATAATCTTCAAATAAGATGCTATAGATGCTTCCTGACAAGTGTTTCAAGTCCTTTTTTCAGGGTAGACTCTAAACAGTACAGTAAACATGATATACCACTGACCGGGTAGAATGACACATTGGTTAAGGTTTCAAGTGCTAGACATAGATATATATGGATTTATGCCAAGTTCCTCCACCGCCTACTAGCTGATTAACCTCAGATTAGCAAATTTTAAACTATTTTAAACCTTGAGTTTTTAAAAACTATTTTAGTTTCCTTGAGCATAAACTAAGAGACGATAATTATTATACGATATGTAATTTCCCTACTTGTTGTCATGCATTATTTCAATTCCTCAAACTCCACAACAAAACCCATAAGATAAGTAATTTTATTCCCATTTTATTCCCATTTTTATATGAGAACATATTTGTAGTTCTTGATGCTATTATGAGGATTTAATGAGATAATTCATAAAAGTTGCTTACAAAAGTGTCTGGCACATAGTAAACGCTTAATAAATGTCAACCATTATCATTAGGATTTGAATTCTTAAAATAATGACTTCTATAATATTCAGTAAAGGAAGAAATGTTAACTCATTTATTTAACAGCATGAAAACTTAACATTTTACCAGAAACATTTAGAGAATCTTCATTTAGCACTTTGGATATAACCACAGCACAAGATCTGACAAAGCCTACCTAAATTGTTTCTCCAAAGAAGAGGTTTAATTACACAAAAGACATAGTCAAAAGGGCCTCTTCTGAGCAAAAAGATTTCAAAATAATATGCTTGAGAATGAATATACTCCTCAAATTTGTATTCACAAGATAACTCTGTCAACAACTGAAGGAGGAATATAATTTTCCTATATAACACACCAATTTTTAAAAATATAATTGTAATCAATTACACACAAAAATATACCTATTCCTTAGGATAAAAATGCTACTGAGGTTGATGAGAAGCCCTGGGGAAGACTGCCTGATGTCACTTGCCCCCAGTGTAAATAGAATACATCAATAAAATTGTATAAAAATAAAATTAAAAATAAGTAAAATTAAATGATTTTTGCAAAAAAGAAGAACAACAACAACAATAAATTATTTAGGGGTAGTGGTTGAGAGAGCTAATACTAAAACAAATCTGAAAGGAACCCCTTGGCATGCTCTGTCAGCCTCTACTGGGACCTTCTGAACACATCACATGGGACACTCTTGGAAATTTAAGTGGTGACCTTACATGACTCAGAAATGGGCACTGGTTAACCTTCAAGAATACATAAAATAGCAGGGCATGGTGGCACATGCCTATAATTCCAGTACTTGGGAGGCTGAGACAGGAGGATTGTAGGTTCAAGGCTAGCCTCAGCAACTTAGCAAGGCCCTTGTCAACTTAGTGAGACCCTGCTTTAAAATAAAAAATAAAATAGGGCTGGGGGTATAGCTCACAGGTAGAATGTCCCTGAGTTCAAACCACAAAAAACAAACAAACAAAAAAAAGAATATATAAAACATTTTAAAATCTACATACAAAAGTATCCTTGGTAAATGTGGCATGCAGGTCTCTATGTATGTTCATTAAATCAAAGTGTGTTTGCTCAAACCATCACCATCCATGGTTCTTGGCCCTGACAACACATTAGAATCACTGGGGGGACTCCTAAAGAAGACCCATGCCTGGGGCCCATGCCGACCAATTAGTCAGAAACTCTCAAATCTCAGTCAGGAATGGCAGGTCCTAAGGAGAATGATTTTTTAAATGAAATTCACACATACATATGGCATACCAAAAACACTCTTTTTAATAATACACTATTTTTTATGTTTTTCAATTTATCTTTTTTTTTCCTTTGTGATACTAGAGATTGAACCCAGAGCTGTTCTACCTGTGAGCTATAGCCCCATCCCTATTTTATTTATTATTTTGAAACAGGGTCTCACTGAGTTGCTGAGGCTGGCTTCAAACTTGCGATGATCCTCCTATCTCAACCTCTTACAGGCGTGCATCACCATGCCTGGCTTCAATTTCTCTTTTTGTTTGATCATTTTAAATGTGCTTCTTCCCTATTATCTGCCTTTTCTACTATGTTCTTGGGGGTCTAGTGCTACAGTTTTCCATGTCTGCAGACTCTCACTCTTAGTGGCTTTTTCACAATGCTAATTGCTGGAATGGAAATTGTTCAAAATGTCAAACTAGCATAATATATATTCATTTCCCTATTCATTTTATTATTCAAATTTTACATGGTAACTATGTTTCCATACATTTATACTTTCAGCTACAAATGTGATAAAATTGGAGGTTTAAAGAGATTTTCTTTTAATGCATTAATAAAGCTTTGAAAAGTTAGGTGGTGTTAGTAGTCAAACAGAATTTAATAGAAATGTTTAAAATTTCACTGTTTTCCTCTGAATGTTTGGCTCAGAAAGCAATAGAATACTCAAGGAAAAAGAAAAAATATAACTGAAGTAAATTCATTTTAAAACACAATTTCAATATTTGGTTTAATAAAATATAGGTGTCTTATTTTCAAATTGGTTTGTAAGCAATGTCTTATAAAATTATAGAAAGGAAAAGCAATATATTTAATATGTAGCTTATTGGAAAGAATAAGATTATATAGACATTCTCTGACAGTTTAAATTTTGGGATTGCCAAAAGTGCATATTTGCATAGTTAGAAGACTTTATGGGGTTTCTGTGAGCCCGGCAGTGAACAAAAAGGTGTGACAGGTTACAATATTCCAACAGGTTATCATTCTTAGTGATGACTAAATCAGAGATTTTCAAATGTTTTCATTTTGGAAGGTGAGTTAAAACAAAGCCTTACTCAGAACCATTAAATATAAAACATATCAACTAGTCCAAGTGTGAACGGTAGGTGCAGAGTCCACACTGTGGAGCAAGTCCTGGGGATGGGAGTGGTGACGCCCTACAGACCCCAGTGTAAGCCACCACAGTAGGAGCCATTACACGGTCTTTGTTGGACAGAGTACCTCAAATAGGATTGAACTTTGGTATTAACACATAAATAAGAAGATAAATATTTTCTCAATTTCCACATTATTTGGACATTTTATATAGTATATATGTTTAAATGTATCTTACTATAAGTATATACAAATATATATTTATAGCATCTATATATTTTTAGAGTAGAAAGTATTTAAAAGTGAAATGCATGATTTTTATGGCCAACATTCTGGTTATAAACCAAAGACTTAAATCAATTTTTCAGTGCTTCAAAAGAAAAACTAACATCCTTGCAGAAAATAACTGGCCCCAAAGGAGACAAGTGTTGCCAGTTCAAATAGTGCACAACCAACTGCCTAAAGCTAACATGCATTTGACACATAACAGCTGCTCATTTAAATGTAATCATTATGATGTTGATTTCTAGCTTATTTTTCCTTGTAAATCTAAGCAAGTCTAAGCAAGAGCTTCAAATTAATCCATTCTCCTGCTAAGAAAAATATTTTCCAAGTTCATATATTCATGGTACAGCTTTGACAAAAAATATTTTACACTGGGCGTGGTAGTGCACACTTGTAATCTCAGTACTTGGGAGGGTGAGATAGGATGATCACAGGTTTGCCCCCAGCCTCAGCTACTTAGTGAGGCCCTCCACAACTTAGTGAGATCCTGTTTCAAAATAAAAAGAATAAAAATAGGCTGGGGTGTAGCTCTGAGATAGAATGCCCCTGAGTTCAATCCCCAGTAACACACACACACACACACACACACAC
>PVJS01057504.1:0-12032 GCA_004027185.1 Glis glis | reverse complement strand
GTACTGGGGATTGAACTCAGGGGCGTTCTACCTCCGAGCTACACCCCCAGCCCTATTTTTTTATTCTTTATTTTGAAACAGGGTCTCACTAAGTTGCAGAGGGCCTCACTAAGTAGCAGAGGCTGGCTGCGAACCTGCAATCCTCCTGTCTCAGCCTCCCAAGTACTGGGATTACAAGCATGTGCCACCATGCCTGGCTTTATTTAAACCTTTAAAAAGCACATATTAGAACTTGACAATAAGATCTATCAAAAAGATAGTCTGGCATGTGGTAGGGAGGGTTAGGGTTATCATTGTTCTAACAATGATAAATGTTTAGCAACAGTTAATTCACTGGGTAGAAGAGTTTAAATAGTACTCACTAGAATTAATTTTGGATTTGGGATAGTACTAACTTCACAATTTGTATTCAGATAAGGGTTAATAGTAGCATTCCTAAGTTTTCAGTGGCACCACTTTTTGCTCTCACTAAATGATTAGCTAATGAACAGTGACTACAGAAAGATTGTCTTTATGTGGACCTACCGCCCTCCCAAAGTGGTAAACCTTCAGTGTGAGCAAATATTAGAAATTTAGTCCTTAGGAGAGAATACATTTGACATTCAGGGCATTTGGAAAACATGAACATGATATTGTTCAACAATTTTTTTAATTCTAGAAATATATATATATATATATATATTTCTTGAAACTCCAAAGTTGTATACTTAAAAAACTTATTCAGAGGCAAAGAAAAGGCAATACTACTTGATATAACAAATAATAAAATGTAGAATGTTAGAATGTATTAACCCTAATAGTAGGATAATTATAAATGTAAATAGGTTCAGAATAGTTTGGGTAGATTTATTGATAATAATTTCATGCTTAGCATTAAGTAAAGCTAAAGATCTTTTGAGTACAAGTTTGTCTCTTGCAGTTAATCTCATGAACTGTAGACATCTATATAGGCTGCAGGGGCCTGTGAACTGCTTGGAATTATAGAGTATTTGACAGGTTTATTCATATATGCATTTTTATGTGGAGAGGAACTGTAACTGGTCTATAGTTTTCATCAGGTTCTCAGGGATATGACTATCCCTCATCTCCTAATACTTCCCCCTCCAAATACAAAACTGTGGATGTAAGACAAAGAGGCCATATAATATAAATGGATAGAGTATGTGGTTTGAGTTCCTGACATGATCATTATTGACTTCATTACTTTAAAAGAGTTCCCAATTGGTCAAATTCAAAGGTGTGTTGTGAAAATCAAAAGTGATAATATATATTAAAAGAAAAATTACTTTTTAAACCCTAAAATAGAAGTTATGGATTGAAAGAGTATAGGTTGAGTTTGACTTTAGAGATGCTTTGTTTGGCCCACATAATTATTTTATCTTGAGTGAATTGCAGATGCCTAAAACTCAGGGTCTTTTATATAAAAATCTGGATTTTCAGTTTGTTTTTAATAAGATATTACTGTGTTCTTGATTTCCTCCTGTACCCAATTAATATCTAGCAAAGGAATTAAAATATAAAAGAGGAAAATATTGTTTAAAATTCTATCTCTTTATGTCTTAACAGTCTGATACTGTGATCTGAAAGCATAGAAACCACACTTATACATCTATACAGAAAAAATCAGCTAACTATGCTGATTTTGGAATGAGTACAGATTTTCATCATGGTTAAATAAATAATATTTTTCTAAATGTTTCATTAAAATACAGTGTATTAACTCAAAGATATAAAACTCAAGATCTATTTATCCTTGTTAATTATGTCTTTTAGGTCATTTTATTTTTATCAAGTGGATAGGATCATGATCATTTATCTTCTCACTTTAAATACTTTAAAAATCATTTTACTACCAAGATGAACAAGAATCTGCTATTAATTTTAAATTAAGCCATTTTGACATAGGTTTTTATTTTAAATGTAGATTTCTACCTTCTCTAAAACTCAGATGGTAACTTGGCAAAAACCGAGTCCATATCTTCTCTTGGCAGCTGTCAGCTGGAGCAGAGTGTGGGTGCCCTCTTGAAACTGGCTAGATATGTTCTCTAGATCGCTTCTCCTCTAAAGCATCAGTTAGCTGTAGTTAAATGACAATCATATCTCTCAGTATTTCCCTTTTGTTATTGTCAGAAAAATATTGGAGGTCAGAGGGCTATGGTTTTACTCTAGGATGCCATTTCTAATGCCTTACATATTTATCATAGAGAATACTTTGTCAAATGTTAAGTAATCGATGTACTCTCTGAGAACAGAAGTCTACTACTGAAAATAAAACAAAACAAAAAAATAGAACATGGTAGCATCTACCCTAAAGGAATTAAGAATCTTGAAGTAGACATGAATCTGATCCACAGGAAATAATTAGAAAAATATTTTACATATAATTTTGCACCTTATATATACTTAAAGTAAGTTTGGAGGTAGTTTAGAGAAGGGTGATCAATATGAACCCATGTCAACTACAAAGTCTCATTTGCATCTCTATTTTGTCTCTATTGTGTTAAAGATACTGTGCAGGAACCACAGTTCTGGAGTGAAGTATGAGGTACTGAGCGTTAAAATGATTACAGTTCAATAGGACATGTCCACAAAGAAGTAGATATCAGGTAGCTTATGTTAGGTTTTGATAATGATATAGTAAATGCTCCAGGAGGGGAAAAGAAATTGAGGTTCTGGGCAGTAGGGAAAGGGCTTCAAAAAAAAGAGGAAACTTTGAAAATAGGACTCAAATTCTAAGAGCACAAAGACATGGAGAAAAGCAGGACAGGCTGCAGTTATTCTAATAGTTTAGCCTTTCGTTGATTGAAAACTAGTTTGTCCTCAACAAAAATGGAAGATCTATCTTATAAAAGAAGATATACTGACCAGATGTGAGTGATGACGGAGATAGAGAAATACTTTGATGAACAGACCTTCAAGGAGAGTTAAAATTAGAAAATTGAGCCAGGTGCAGTGTACACCTGTAATCCCAGTATTTGTGAGGCTAAGATAGCAGGATTACAGGTTCAAATCCAGCCTCAGCAATGTAGCAAGACCCTGTTTCAAAATGAAAAACAAAATACTGCTGGGGTGTAGCTCAAAGGTAGAATGTCCCTGGGTTCAATCCCAGTACCAAAACAAACAAAAAATGAAGTTGAGGACCAAAAAAGGTCATTATTGTGGGCACCCACAAAGGGCACAGTGACAACTTATTTATAAATAGTAAGAGATTTAGGGCAGTTACTTCATTTCCGCTCTATCCATCTTTATAAAATGACTTTGATTTTCACGTTAGAGGCACAAATGTTAACTGGTAGCTCAAACTTGAAGTTTTCTTATTTCCCCATTGATGTATATTAGCCAAACTCTTATCTTTTTATTTTGACTGGTTTTGTGCTTCCTTATTCTACCTTTAGCAAATATTAGTTGCATGATCTTGGGCAAGGGACTTAATTTCTTCTATATCCCACTTCTATCATTTAGCTATATTCACTACTTTACAGGATTGTTGCAAAGCTACATGATAAAAGTGATTAGGAAAAACTTTTAAAATTGATTTGCACATAATTAGTTATTATTAATTTATATTTTTATTCTTTTTCTGCAGTACTGGAGATTGAACCAGGGGCATTCTACCTCTGAGCTACACCCCTAGCCCTATTTTTATTCTTTACTTTGAAACCGTCTCACTAAGTTGCAGAGGGCCTCACCAACTGAGGCCGGTCGCAAACCCGTGATCCTCCGGTCTCAGCCTCCCAAGTACTGGGATTACAAGCACGTGCCACCACGCCTGGCTTATTTTTATTCATTTTATTAGCTTTTTATCACCTCTGCTTTCTGCATTCTCATTATCTCTGTGATGCTCAAGTTCAATTCTGATTTTTCTTCAATATCACTGTCTTTTCATCAGTTGACATTAACACTTTTTCCTTAGTCCAAATCTTTGTTCAAGCATCAAAAACTTAACACCTTAATATGTCTTTCATCTTTCTCACTTAGCCTTCTACTAATAACAAACTCCCCAGTTTATTTTCAGTTCAATCTTTATCTCTTGGTTCCTCAATTGTGCCTCCTTGGGATACATTGTAAATCAAAACTCACATTTTTCATATTGCTTATGTTGTGTTTATATCTGTTTCTTCAAATCTAGGCATAAGCATTGAGATTTAAAGAGGTGGTTATTGCATGCATTCAGTTTTGAATTAAAGCAGCCTGAAGAATATCTGTTATAAAGAATATTTAGTATGTTTTTTATATTCATTTGATTTATGTTTGTTTAGGGAATAGAGGAATGGATTTTGTTTCTTTTCATAGTATGATTATAATATTTAAATATGAAGTGTTAAGATAATGTCTGGCATGTAGTAAGTTTTCCATAAATGTTAGCTATTGTGATTGTCATTTTAAAGTGATTGTTTATTGACAGTGATGACTTGATGAGCATTGGAAGGTTCTCCTTTCACAAGATCTGCCCAGTATAGTTCCCTGAATTCCAGCAATTGATATCCATTACTTTGAATTTAGACTTTTGCCTTTCAGATTTTGTTAATATAAAGATAAATCTTTTGAGACAGAGGTAATAACTGGAAGGAGCCTCTGAGGGGCTGGTAAGATCTGGTTACATTTATACATCTTTTTGTGGTGTACTTATGTATGAAAAACTCAAACCGTTAAACTAAAAAGATTGCTTTTTCTTAAGTTTCCCCATTAATACTTTGCTATGTAATCATTCATTTTGTTTTCCTAGGAAAACAGACAAGTGGTGGTCATCACCAAAGGTAGTTTGAAAAAATTTGTGGGAGAAAAAGACTAAAAATTTAAAATGTTCTATTTAAAATGTACCTATATCAATTTTTAGCAAGTCGTGAAGACCCTGACATTATTTAGTTTTAGCAGAACATCCTAGTCTAGTTCATCTTAGTCTAAACAGGATTCTAACATGGTTTGAGGATTACTGTTTTATAGTATAGTGATTTCTTTTTTCTTAGAATTAAGCATATAGAAGTAAACTGGGTTGTATTTTATTTGTTTATTTATAATATCAAGACTCTTCTAAGCCATTTTAATTACTGACTTTTGAAAAATGATTTACCACTCTGAACCATGCTCATATTTTTGATATCCAGGTATTTATCTATCTTACAAAAATTGGTATTTGTATCTAATTTTAGATGATTTCAAACCTGCTTCTATTGACACCTCTTGCGAAGGAGACCTTGAGGTTGGCAAAGGTGAACAGGTGACAATAACTCTGCCAAATATAGAAGTAAGTATTTCTATATATTAAAACTAAAAGGATCTTTTTTTGCAGGATTTCCACTAAATTTAAATGAAAATAATTGCACAATATTGGCAGTAGTGGTTGGTTATAGTAAATAATAAGCACAGCAAAGCAAAAAAAGCCCTATATTTTTAACTATTTTGTCTGAAACAATCTTAAAATGCTTTAATATATTTGATAGTTTCGAGGACTGTCAGAGCAAGTGATTTGAAAAATTGGAAGTCTAAACAAATATTTGTTAAATTCCAATTATGAGCCAGATTCCATACTCTGAGCTATGAATAGTAACATGTCCCTTTCCTTCTAGTCCTAATTTGTTACAGCAGACACACAAAAACATCTGTGTTATAAGTGTTATAAGTTAGAGTATATACAAAATTCTGTGAGAGCACATAAATGGAATCAAATACTCCATCTGCTGGGATCTTGAAAGGCTTCACAAAGCAAACAATACTTGACCTAAGCCTTTTCAAAGGGATCTTAACAGGTAGACAGGAAATAGAATATTCTAGTCAAACAGAACAATATGTGAAAGGTTCTAATGCTAAAAGAACAAGGAGTTTGCGGCTTTATATAAATGACTTTATATAGTAATTCACAGTATAATGAAAAAAGCAGGAATAGAAACTGGAAAGGTAGGTTAGGATCAGATTGTGAAGGATCTTTTATGTTGTGATGTAGAATTCAGACTTTTCCCATAGGTATTAGAGAATCATTAGAGGTTTTCAAGCAGAGAAGTAACGTAATATGACTAGATTTGTGGTTTTGAAGTGATGTTAACAGTGCAAATGCTAAAATGTATGGGACCAAAATTGCTTTAGATTTCTGATTTTTGTTTTGTTTTAAGACATTTTTATATACATAATGCAATATGTGGGGGATGGGACCCAAATCTAAATATTAAATTCATTATGTTTCATATGTACCATATACACACAGCCTGAAGGTAATTTTATACAATGTTTGTAATAATCTTGTGCATGAAACAGTTTCATGGTGTAGAATTTTCCAATTGTGGTGTCATGTTGACTCTCAAAAAGTTCTGAATTTTGGAGCATTTCGGATTTTCAGATTATGGATGTTCAGCCTGTAATTTGGGGAATGGGTTAAAAACAAGACTAGGTCAGGAAGTCCTTAACCAAAAGTTTTGCCCATTTTTAAATTTCCAGATGTATCCAAGTAATACTATCAAATACTATGTGCATAAAAATGCAAGTTCTTTGTTGTGTTGTCTAGTATTCTCAGTTCTTGAGTTAGAAATTTCTATGTTTTTTCCTATGTTTCTTTCTAGCATTAACACAACTTTATCGATCATATACAAATGAAATCAATGCAAATGACAGAAGGGAGCTCATTTATGACAAATGGGTTCATTGTCACTTATGCAGAAGAAACAGTAAAAATATTTCAATCTAGGCAGCAAGATAAAAAGCAGCAAACATGTTTTCAGTGATATTCATTCATCTAGCTTAAACTTGGCTAAATATCTGTGTTGATGATACAGTATAGTGTTAATTATCCAAAATTGGCAACTGAAAGGATTTCTTTACCATACAAATAAGGTGGAGAAAAGGAATAGTTTACAAAATGTGTTGCCTCTGAACTACAAGGGCAATAAGTTATTTCCAGCTCTTTGGGAACATATACTCAGCCAGTTTGGCCATGAATTTTCCAATGTTTGCTTTCACCACAAAATCATGGTTCCTTTCTATTCTTAGGACCTCATTAGCACACACTTGAAATTCTTTTAAGAAAGAAAATAAAGGTGGCTTGTAGCAACAGGCTAAGGGGGTTGAGGAAAGGAGTTGGGGTCTTGGCATACCAAATCTGGGTGCACCAGGCGGAGATAGTGGCATAGCCAAGTAATAATTTCAAGATGCCAGGCATTCCAGTTCAAGTTCAGGTTCAACTGGTTTCATATCCTTCAGCCGTGTAGAGTCTGCTCTCTTCCTTAAAATCTTCTAATCCTGTATTATCTCCAGAATGGACATAGCTTCTAGTGTGGCTTTGCATCTTATGGAAGCTCAGACTACAGTGAGTAGTGAATATAGTATGGACAAGGCAATGACTGAATTTGCTATAATGGATGGGGACCTCAACCATTTATGTTAAGTCCGTTTAATCTGCAAGAAATCAAGTAAAAGAAGAACATACAGAAAAAAATACCAGATTTAAAAATATTAGTGGAGAAGAAATTTTTAATTTTATGGAATAAGAATTCTAATGTAGACCTTTCGAAGTAATAAAAAACTGTAAAATTTAAACAGCTGAAAGAACTAGAGAAGGAATATGGTCTATAAGCAGAGAGGCCAAGGGGACAGAAGGAGTTGAAGATATGATTGTGACTCAGAGTTAAACCAGCTTCATCTGCCCCATTACACAGTTGGAAATGAAACAGCCCATGAAAATAAAGTATGTGGCCACACCTATGAAAAGGAAGCCATTGTTCACATGATGGAGTCCAAGCACGGGTGGAAGAAAAAGTCCTGTCAGCCTAAAATTAGCTGTAGCCACACAGATATAAGAATGTCTGATCTCATCCAGAATGAAGCACTAAGCAAGACAATTGAGAGCCACAGCAAGAATAAATATCATTAATACAAGTAATAAAAAGCCAGTTGCCCACAGAGAGTCAGCAGCCTACCTCCCCATTTCAGCCATCTGTTGAGAGTGATGCTTATCAAAGCAGTTAAGGACAGGCTACACAGCATACTTTGCTTGGGGTAAAACTTGATGATTTTAAGTGAAATCGAGAGCATTTTTTCAAGTTACAGAATAAAAATGCAAGCACATTAAGTGTTTTATCATTTTAAATAAAACTTTGTTAATTTGCAGTATGTCCTATCTGCAGGCTTCCTGATACAGAAATTATTTCAAAAGTTCAGGTTTTCCTACTTCTTATATGTCAGAATGATTTTTATAATTGTTCTAACTGAAGAATGCCTCTCGAGTGATTTTTGGAATAATAATGATAAAAAAAACAGACACACCCCAACTGAAAAGCATTTTCCACAAGTATAGTAAATAATAGCATTTGGTTATAAAGCGAGACCAGTTCATTTTCCTACATTTACTTTGTATAATTGACAGTTCTGAATATGTAAGTGCTTTTACTTGTCATGTCTTTCTGAATGGCATAGAATACTCCAGTAACAAGCTCACCAGAACAAAGGAAGTTTATGTCTATAATGGGAATTTTGCTGCATTCCTCCTAGGGCCTAAAGTACCATCTTAAACAATCACATCCTAGCTGCTCTGTGCCATTAGATACTTTGTGCAGATGACTTCATCTCCTGGGACTTGGAGATTTCACCATAAAATAGAGGTGTTAAGGAGATGCTGCTCAGGCCCTGTCAGTACCAAGTGTGTGTGGACTAGGATCAGCAGAGTCTTTAAATTGAGTATCTCTAATTGCATTCTGATTGCATGAAGACTGCTAATCTGTTGTCTCCCATAGTAAGTAACCTTTATCAACTAGACTATTTAGTCAAACTTAATGAAGTGTATCCTGATTGCACCAGGAAACCAAGAATGGCTAACATTTATTGAGTACCTGCTGTATACCGGTTCTAGTCAGTGCCCTTTACATATAATTAGCTTCTATAATCTTCACAGCCCAGTGAGTGAGATACTGTTATTATTCCCACTTTATGGATAAGGAAAACAAGGCACAGTGGAGTAAAATAACCTGTAGGAAGTCATGGAGCTAGAAAGCAGATGAGCTGGAAATAGAACTTTGGTGGTCTGGTCTCGGGGTTTCCACTTTTATTAATGCCATGTTTCCTCCTCCCTTTTAATTGATTTGGGGTCTAAAAATATATTCAAAACCCACATTTAAAAACAAAGCTTTTACAAATAAGCATGTGTATATGCATGCAAAAATAAGTCTAACTAAAATGAATAAGGCATTTCAAAGCAAGGATAAGGCATCTATAAGATAATAAAGGCCATGAAATATTAACATGTATTTGAGTTTAAAAGCATAGTCTAACATGGAAGAATTAATTTTGAAAAAAAATTTCATGGAAATCAGAAAATAGTATGACATTCAGTTGCCTATGACAACATGATTTTGAATTTCCTAATATGCTTTATCTGAATCAGGCTTTCCTGGGGAAGTTTATATTTAAGCCAGAACAAAAATACTTTTCATGGAATTTGGTTCTTTTGTGACGATAGGGACAGTTGTCCCAGACAATAATAGGGACCTAGGCATAGAGTAGACATTCAAGGTGGGGGAAGAGGGCTGAGAGCCTAGATGCAGGCCTTTGGCAGGTGACCTTCAGCCACTTGCCCCTTCTTCCCTTACCTGGATGTGTGTCACACCCAGCAATCTTTTGGATTTCCAGGGATCCGGGAAACCGTTCTCCCTCACTTTGGGTAGTACCACCTGCTACAGCAGACCCTTAAACTGACCTTCGCTGATCAGGGTTAATTTCCTTCCTCTTCTCTTGCCTGGTGTTGTGTGGCTTGGCTGTGCGCTACATAGGGAAAGATTGGCCACCTGGGAGTCTTGGACCTACTGCAAGGATAGAGAATAGTTTGTGTCTTCTTCCTTCTGCCGCAGGCCCACTTGCCCTCAGTGTAAGCTAGAAATTTCTTAGTGTTCAGGATTTTTTTTCTTTTATACTGACTTCATCAGCTCTCAGAGAAAACCAAGACTATAACCATATTCTTCAATATATAAAGAAAATCCTAGATTTTTGAGGTTATTTTCTTTGTTTTAAGTTTGGTAGTAGGAGTGCTGGTCCTTCCACATTCTCTTCTATGCATTGGTGAGATGACTTGTCATGATTAGAGGTATAGCAAGCCCTCTAATCCTCTAATCCACTGTCTTTTTCTTATTTTTATCAATCAACACCATTTATCGATACCCACTACTGAGCCAGAAGGTATCAGTTGCTGCCTCTGAAGCTTTTCTTAAAGTTCATTAAGTTTTGGGAGGGGACTTAATATTTAGCATTTCTCTCATTTGCTCCCTTAGGAACTGAAGGAAATGAAAAGTTGATTCAGTATGAGATGTTGTGGATAAATTAACCTTTATATTATTATGAAAAATTGTTGAGATTCTAGTGTTTCTAAAATAGTTTGGATATTTTTTCTGCAATAACCAAAGGCTTCTTTGCTTCATGATATTTATTAAATAATAGTCTAAACCAGCCACTTAATTTTAAATTATTCAAAAGTCTTCAGTTGACAACAAGAACCACTAGCCTATTGTCTCTATTGTCTCAGGCTATAGTGTTATCGATCATATATGACTGGTTTGCAGAAAAACTTTAGTTGGATTCTTCTTTGCCATGTACAATGTTATTTTCTCAAATTGCAATTCTCCCATCCTCATCCCTTGGATTGCTCTTATCCAAACAAATGGGTATTTTTATATGTAATAATAAACCTTTGTTATTTATTCTTACCCTACTTAACCAGGAGTTACTGTCTACCATGTTTGATTATGGTCTCAATTGAAATACCTCTTAAAGAGTGACAGTTATATAGAAGGCCTATAATTTTCAAGCCTGAAAACTTTAAATTTCTGAAATGCAAATAAATCATTTGAGAAGTAACCATTACCCTTCAGTCTGAGAAATACATCCAAAACAAAACATGCCTTAGTATTTTTGGGTGTATATGTATGCACAAGAGTGT
The DNA here is from genome assembly GCA_004027185.1 of Glis glis. Taxonomy (NCBI): domain Eukaryota; kingdom Metazoa; phylum Chordata; class Mammalia; order Rodentia; family Gliridae; genus Glis; species Glis glis. Next base: position 1,123 of record PVJS01057504.1, on the reverse strand, counting down.
ACGAGAGAGAAAGAAACTGGCCATATATACATGTACCTTCTGTGTGGTTAAGTTCTATGCTAGGTGGCTACTGGGAATACAGAGGTACTTTAGACATAGTGTCCAAAATTTTTTTACCATTAAATAGGCAAGATAGGAAATAATTAATTGAAATATAGAAATGTAAGGGCTATAATAAAGGTATGCATAGAATATTATAGGAGCACAAAAGAAAGGTAACCCAGCCAGGGGAAGAGGAAAATACATCAGGATCCCCAGTACCACAAAACAAACAAACAAAAAAAGAATGAAGATTACATTCTTCAATTAACGTGTGTGTGTGTGTGTGTGTGTGTGTGTGTGTGTGTGTGTTTTGCTGGGGATTGAACTCTGAGCTACACCCCCAGCCCTACTTTATTTTTTATTTGGAAACAGGATCTTGCCAAGTTGCTAAGGCTGGCTTCAAACCCAACCCTGCTATCTCAGCCTCCCAAATACTAAGATTACAGGCATGAACTACTATGCCTGGCTCTCCAGTTAACTTTGTGAGAGTGTTTCCCTCTTCATTTAAAGAACCTCCTATTCATCTATATGAATAGGAGGCTTACTTTTCTTTAGGGTCCTTAATTCTGTAGGTATTTTATGGAAATGTAATGATTATTAATTCAAGGCATTTCGACTCTCCTACTGTCTTTGTGACATTTCTTTCATCATCCTGGTAAAAATGCCTAGAAAGCTTAGAGTCATCCCCTAAAATAGAGTTTTATCATGCATACTTTTAAGAGTACCTTTAGATACTGGTGGTTTTTTTGATAGAGTATATTTTCTAGTTCTATTCCTCTTGGGTTTCTTTGGTATTACCAAATAGAAGAAAGTAATAAAAATTAAGACTCTTACTCTGGTTAAATAATGGGCATTTACAAATCTCTCTTTTGTTGGGGACTTTTCATCTGTATTCATTAAGGATATTGGCATTGTGATAGTTAATCTAAGTTGTCAACTTGACCTGATCATGACACAACCAAGATTATGTGATTTTGGGTGTGTAACAGCAGATTAAAGAGAAAGCCCTGCCCTGAATGTAGGCAGCAGAATTCTGATAGGTGCGGACTTAGATAAAAAGGGAGAAGCCACGTAGAGTGTG